>PVIH01018802.1:0-37349 GCA_004025045.1 Sigmodon hispidus
TACCATGTTGTCCTTTGTAGTATTATGTAATTTTTTGCACTGACGTTTGCCCATGGCTTCAGTGGTTCACGATTAGATGGGTCCTGGTCAATTGTGGCACTCGGGTTTGTGTGCCTCCTGTCACCTTTCTGGTCAGGGTCTGATTCTGTCTTTCAGAGACCCCTGCAGTTGTTGGTTCGCTCAGTTCGAGGTCGTGGTGAGAGCCGTGCAAATTCCCTCAGCAGGAGCTGTGGATGTGGTCAGGGGCAGAGTTTACCTGCCCCTGCTCCAGAGTGTGCTGGGATTCTGCCTGCTGTGAGCTTAAAGCCCTGTTTCTTCATCTGAGGTAGTCCTGTTTGTTGTTCTTCTCATTCCAGAACACGCGTTTGTTACTTCATGTCCTTGAACAAGCACACGGGCAGCAACTCAACAGGAAGGCTGCATTGAAATCTGGTGCAGGACAATTGCATTTTTTAAAAAGCTTTTTTTAAAATTTTTATTTATTTGCCTTGGTGTTTGCCTGAAACTGGGAACTGGAACTACAGACAGTTGTGAGCTGCCATGTGGATGCTGGGAATCGAACTGAGGACCTCTGGAAGAGCAGTCAGTGCTCTTAACGGCTGAGCTACCTCTCCAGCCCTGACAACTTGCATTTTTAAACACTTCTCACTAATCCTCCTTAATCACTGCATGAAGCAGGGCAGTGCTGGCCTTCCACCAGTTCTTCTCAGGGAGAACAACACCAGCCTGAGCCTAATAAATCATTCATCCCTTTGGCGGAGACTGGATGAAGCATCCAAGGAGCTTAATGAATGCTAAAATGAAAACAAACCTTGTTTCATTTCTGTGAAGAGAGCCAAAAGGTGGGCTTTGATGTTGTTTTCTGACCAGCAGGAGAGGCTCACACAGGTCCTGGACTCTTAACAGCATTAGAACTGTTTAAGCCAAAGCTTGAGTGAACTGTTTGCAAACCCTGTAACCCCACCATTCCTGAAATGAGCACACTTTGCTGGGGAAGGTATAGACCTCAAGCTTGCAGCATACAAAGGGCCAGAAACACCCACTCTAAGCATATTTTCAGAGTATTATTTCAGAGCCTCCCCAGCCCTTCTCCTGTGGGTGCCAAAGGCTTTGTCTCATCTGAACATCTATTTTTATTGTAAATGCCTGGCTAACTCCTGCTGAACTCAACAGACAGGCAATATTTTTTCCTAGATGCAGACCACACACACACACACACACACACAGAGTGAATGACCAAATTGTTAAATGTGAAGCATGTTCCCCATCTCCTATCTGTATTCCAACTACTTGGTTTTACTCCCTTCTACTCCATTAAATTGTATTTCCCTAACATCTCATGCCCTTGCAGAATAAGTTCACAATCTGATAAAGTATGATAGATGTGAAATATAATGGACAACCACTTTATCTTTTTCTTCTTCTTCTTCTTCTTCTTCTTCTTCTTCTTCTTCTTCTTCTTCTTCTTCTTCTTCTTCTTCTGTTTTTGTTTTTTTGGGCAGTGTTTTATATAGCCCAAACTTAAAGTCACTACAGAGGCAAGAATATACCATACCCTGTTTAATGTGGTACTGGAGATGGAACCCAAGGTTTTGGGTAAGCTTAGACAGGCTCTCTACCAACTGAACTATATCCCTACCCCTGAATAATACCTTCTAACATGAACTGCCAGCATTTATTTCAAACAGGAAATTGATATGTTTCATTCACTATAGTCCTAAAGGGATTTAGAGAATGTTAGGGCATTTTCTCCTGGCTCTTAAATTCATTTTCTGTTTACCAAGGCTTAAGTAGTCTTCAGAAAGGTGTCTTAAAATCAGAGGAAGAGGGTATCTTGATTCAAAAGTAACTAAAAATATTTTTTTTCTTTTTAGACAGGGTTTCTCTGTGTAGCCCTGGCTGTCCTAGAACTCACTCTGTAGACCAATCTGGTCTCAGACTCTGAGATCTGCCTGCCTTTGCCTCTGGAGTACTGAGATTAAAGTTGGGTATCACCACTACCTGGCTGAAAATCTTTTTCTTTGTTCTCAATAAGTCTCAAGCTAGTCTCAATTTATAATCCTCCTGCCTCAGCCTCCCAAATACTTGAATTGCTGTGCATAATTTTTTGATGGTGTACACTTTACAATCATTTTCTAAAGATCCTTGATGTCCATGAGGTCTGTACTGGGATCAAGTCTGAGTACTGCCATGGTTAGCAGTCTGTGATGGATGGCAGGCCCAGTGCATGATGGCTAATGATGAAGAGTTGTCATGGAATCCTTGGGAGGAAGTAGATGTACTGTCGTCACTCTCCACAGCCTTACACCTGGAACACTCCAATGAATACTGCTCACATCTGGGGGCAGGTGGGAGGGATACATCTACACATCTGGCTGCCACAGAGAGCCACTTTCAAAGCCACACCCAGATACCTGGGCAATGCTGCCAAGGACTTGAGCTGATTCAGATCCTAAATCAGGAGATGAGCAAATTCCTTAGGATCTTGTTGAAAAGTCAGATAACATTCTCTTTGCTCATTTGCAGAAACTCTGGGACTGGTGATTCTGTCTCCAGGGAACACTGTCCAATGCTTTAAAGACATTTTCTACTACAAAAGAGAGTGCTACAAGCATTCAGTGGATTGGAGGTCAGCTTTGCTACCGGCATCTAACTAGGCACAGGATGGTACTTATAACAAGAAATAATCTAGCCCCAAATATCAACAGTGCCAAGTAGTAAGCACCCGCATAAAGCCTGAGAAAGTTTAAATAGCTTAAAAAGCATTCTAGATCACTGAAACAGAGCCAAAAGCAGCTTTCTGAATTGTGTATCTGAATTGATTTACAATACAGAGACAGAGTGGTATTCAGGCGGGAATTTAAAAATGGCGCATCTGCAGCACACAGCTTAGACCCATATGTTTTACAGAAGGCTTGGCATAAGTGTGATTGATTTAAGGTTTCTGCTTTTACTGAACAGAAAGAAAACAGAGTCAAAAACAGTTTTTCTGGTAGCAGCATTTCCTGAGTCTGCTCTGGTTGCTGGTAGTGAGAGATGCAGTAGCACCTCCACCATATTGAAAAGCTGCCAAAAGGGGCGGAGTCAGCAATCACAGTGATACCGACATTTTAAAAGCTCTTCTGGTTGGAAAATGATTAAGAATTCTCAATAAAACAGATTTAGACTCACAAAACCTCTAAATGGGGTACAATGTATGTAAAATATGCATAGGCTTCAGAGAGAAGAAAAAGGGGGTAAAGAAAGCCCTTAAAGAGGAGAAATAGAAATAAAGATAAAAAAGCCACATAAAGATGGCAGATAAACAGAGAGTCCGGATTATGGTTATTGTGTTTTCTTTCAATTTTTTAACTTTTAATGAGCTAATTACAGAAAGACAATTGATAGCTAAGGCTGCTAAGTTAAACAAATACATATACTTTAAAGGTATCTTGACTTTGAAATCTGTTTATAAGAATATGTTACTTGGGAAAAGAGTTTCTGTTTTTGTCTCCACAGAAGATCAAAGCCTGTAGCTTGGTTCCAGGAAAATGTGGTTTCATTTGCCAAGGCCACCTGAAATTCTCTGATGGAAAGATCAGCTTCCAAGATGCCAAATGAGATGATCCAGCCTCAAGACCCCATGAGATCACCAACATCCTTTGTCAGCAGGAAGTAGTAAAAGAAAGAAAGCTACGTCCAATTTCCCAAAATATTACTTATTGATGTTTGTTTTCATTATAAATGGTTAATGGTCATAGTCAATCTCTTTAAAAAAAGGGGGGGAGGATATGATATAGGAATGATTAGAAAAGATAAGTGGATTTTGATTTATTGATATAAACTTAAGGTCAATTTTGTTATGCTGTATTTTTCTACTCTTGATTAAGGTATGATGCTGATGTAACTCATTTAAAATTATAATGTGTAATTGATAAATACAGATTAATAGTCATCTATGATAACCAAACTTACAGTGATGTTAGTTAGGTTTTTGTAGGTATACAAAGATATATTTCAATTAGATAGGCAATCTTCAAACACTTCAAAGACATGCTGAATATGGAATTTAAAATATTTTAAGAACTTAGACTTTTCTGGACAGTGATACAGGTCTGCTCCTGGCAGCACCAATGTATTTCAGGAAAATGATGGGCACTGAAAAAACTTCATATGGAATTTATTTTGTGGCAACAGTTAGCCACTGGACAAGAAACTGTTCTGGTTTTGACTGCTTGATAGTATGCTGTATAAACTGTACATGCAGGCTCCATAGGAAAGTGACCTCTGAACTTTGGCAGAACAGGCCGAGATGGTCCTTCAGGTTCCTGCTTTGCAGAAAAAAAAATGCCAGGCATTCTTCAGGACACAAGAAGAAGCAACTAATGGACTATGTCAGATTTCCTGCATCACTGAAAGATATGCCAGAGACTTTGGGCCTATAGGCTGAAGATGGATGCCCTAACATTACAAAGGAACTTTGGGTGACTGTCCAGGCAGACAGGTGTCATTTCTGTCATTTTCTAGACTTTGGAAGTTTCTTGCACTTCCTGTTTATTTGGGTAATATTATATCTTTCTGTGGTCTTTGATGTGGTTGAAGGTTTAATAATTATAGGTATAGTTCTTTTTAGTTTAAAAGGTATATTATATATGAAACTTTAGACTCACAAGGATAAGGAGATAATGGAATATTTTCTTTAAGTTTGTTAATTATAAATAGACTAGATATTGTAACTAATTTTTGCTTGATAGCTGTTCTGTTGTATAAAATCTTGCTATATGGAAATTGAAACCTTCCTTTTTGATTAGACAAAAAAGAGGAAATGTGGTGGAAATGCTCTCTGTATGATATAAATAAAATAACTGGCTTGGCCTATGTGCAGCACCGTGGAAGTAGGTGGAGAATCAGAGGACAGACAGGTAGAAGGAGGGCGGAGTTAGCCAGTTGCCATCTGACCCCCGAAGAAGAGACATGTAAGAAATTCAGGTGAGTCATGGGCTGGGTCACATGGCAGGTAGATTACTAGAAATGGGTTGAATTAAGATGAAAGAGCTAGCTAGTAATGTGCTTGAGACATGGGCCAAACAGTATGAAGTTAATATAAGCGTCTGATTCATTTCTCTGGGGAATAAAAGCCACCGCGGGCCAGGTTCAAACCTCTGGCCCAAAGAGGGCCAGAAACCTTCTACAACACATATAGTAACCTCTCTCTAGATGGCTAGATGTGTGTGTGTGTGTGTGTGTGTGTGTATGTGTGTGGTGTGTGGGTGTATGTGCGTATATGTGTGTATGTGTGTATATATGTGTGTATATGAGTGTGTTTGTGTGTGTATATGTCTGTGTATATATGTGTGTGTATGTGTGTATACATGTGTATGTGTATGTATGTTTATGTGTGTGTATATATGTCTGTGTGTATATATGTGTGTGTGTATGTGTGTATGTATGTTTATGTGTGTGTATATATGTCTGTGTGTGCATGGTGGATGTGTGTATGTGTGTGTGTGTATGTGTGTATGTGTATGTATGTTTATGTGTGTGTATATATGTCTGTATATATGTGTGTGTGTGTATATGTGTGTATGTGAATGCATGTTTATGTGTGTGTGCATGGTGGATGTGTGGATGTGTGTGTGTGTGTATGTGTGTATGTGAATGCATGTTTATGTGTGTGTGCATGGTGGATGTGTGGATGTGTGTGTATGTGTGTGTGTGTATATGTGTGTGTATATATGTCTGTGTGTATATGTGTGCATGTGAATGCATGTTTATGTGTGTGTGCATGGTGGATGTGTGTGTGTGTATGTGTGTGTGTGTGTATGTGCATGTGTGTGTGTATGTGTGTATGTGTATGTGTGTATGTGTGTGTGTGTGTGTGTGTGTGTGTGTGTGTGTGTGTGTGTACAGCCAGAGGACAGCTTTGAGTAATGGTAGCACTTGGATAACCACTGCACTGTGCTTTTTTTTTTTTTTTTGCACTGTGCTTTTTAAATTTGGGTTTTAAGGATTGAACTCAGGTCCTCTTGCAAGCAATTTACATACGGAGCCACCTGCCCAGTAACCAAAACAGTTATTATTAAAAAGAGGACCCAGGCAGTGGTGGATTTCTCTGAGTTTGAGGCCAGTCTGGTCTACTAAGCAGGTTTCAGAGCAGGTAGAGCTACACAGAGAAACCCTGTCTCAAAAAGAATAGAAGGAGAGGAGAAGGAGGAAGAGGAGGAGGGGGAAGAGGAAGAAGAGGAGGAAGAGGAGGAGAAGGAGGAAGAGGAGGACGAGAAGGAAGAGGAGAAGGAAGAGAAGGCGGAAGAGGAGGAGGAAGAGGAGAAAGAAGCAGGGTGTGATGGCATACACCTTTAATCCTAGCACTTGGGAGGAAGAGGCAGGTGGGATCTCTATGAGTTTGAGGGCAGCCTGGTCCACAGAGCAAGTTCCTAAAACAGCCAGAGATACATAGTGTGACCCTATCTCAAAACAACGGCACAGTATAAATAAATTTTTAAAAAGAAAAATAAAAGAGGAAGAGGGGAAGGAAGGTAGAGGAGTGTTTCCTCTTTTTTTCTTCCTTCTGCTATTATTCTCCAAATAGGAAAGGTTAGAAGAGAGTGTTTGCCTAGCACAGGAGACGCTGTTTAAGCCCCAGTACTGCAATCATCAACCAATCAATAATAATTACATAAAACAGGGAAGGCTTCACTAATTGAAACATTTTTTAGAGTGGAGACATCTACTCCACACACATTCCTGCTTCATTTGAGAAGAAATCGGTACTGTGAGAGTTTGTGTCTTCTCTCTCTCTCTGAAGAAAACTTACCATCCCACAGCTGCGCTGGTCAGGGTCACATCAAACAGCAACAGAGACAAGCCAGCTGTGATGAGCTGCAGAAACAACGAACAGAACATCAGTGGGAGTCTGGGTCATTTCTCCCAAGCTTTAAAAGGCCTGTCTCTGACACTAGCCACCCTTGCCTGTAGGTCCTCTGCATTTAGCATGGCCTCTGAACAAAAAACATGACGTGGAAAATGCAATGTCTGTAGTCTGTTGGAATCCCCAAAGAAGCATTAATTTCTGAACTATTCAGGAGAGGTCCAGAGCCAAAGTCACAGAGCAACTCTATCAACAGTATTCCCCATCTCAATGCACAGAATCCAGCTCCAATATCATGATGATCACAGACCTGTGCCCACCCTCAGGGAAACCCTTATCTGTCCATACACCTTTGTCTTTCCTGCTTCTTCTAAATGCCCTAGTCTTTCTAGACTGTGACACACTCTAAGAAGCCAGGTGTTTCATGGGGAAGAGAGCAGTTGAACTGGTGATTATCTGAATTGCAGAAGCCGGGATAGAGGGAGACCTTGGTCCTTTATCTTGTAGAGCAAGAAATTTCAGAAGATTTAGGAATGGCAGCTATGGGGTCCAGACTCCACAGTGTGCTCAGAACAGTTGTCATGAAATGAGTATGAACCAATGACCCAACTCTATCCACACTAGGAATGTCTGTGTTAAGCCAAGTTGGTTCTTATGTCTATAATTCTGAATTCTGCAGGCCAAGACAGCTTCTTTGAGGAAGGTAACCCCAAGGAACTACTTTCTTGTTGTGTGTGTATGGGTTTCAGGCTGCTTCTGAGAGCCATTCAAATTGGGAGTGTTCAGAAATCTCAGCTACACCCACCACCCCAAGGGGATGCCCTGAGCTGTCCCAGAGGCCTTTCAGGCGTCCCAGCTGGGAAGGTGGCAGCAAAAAGATGACCAGGACTGGGTTCATGCACCATCTTTCCTTCTCTCCTCTCCTCTGCCCTCTCCTGCTCCCCCTCCTTCATCTCCTCCCTCTATTCCCTTTCCCTGTGTATGTGCGCACATGGGCACTCATGTGGTATAGGACACATGTGGAGGTCAGAGGCCAATGTCATGTGTTGGCCATCACCTTCTACTTTGTTTGAGGCAGAATTTCTTGTTCACCAATGCACATACCAGGCTAGTCTGCCCCACTAGCTTCTGGGAATTCTCTTGTCCCCTCCCATTCTGCTGCAGAAGAGCTAGGGTTATATATGCCTGCTGCCATATCTGACTTCCTTTGGGGTCTGGTAATCTGGTCCTCATTTACCATCTTGGAAATACGTCTGTTCCTCTGACCGGAACCTTAGAAACTAAGATTGTGAATGTTATAGTCATCTTTATCTCTCTTTAAAACTTTCTATTTGCCTTACTGTAGGGGGATTGTATTCTGTTCCATTGTAAATAATTGTCCTGCCTACTGGTTTAATAAAAAACGCTGATTGGCCAAAGGCAGACAGGAACTGTAGGTGGAGCTACCAGACTAAAAAAACTCTAGGAACATTTCAGAGAAGAGCAGAGACACCACAGGGATGAGACAGAGGCACAATGAGGAGATGGCAGCAGACGTAGAGGAAAGAAGCTGAGATGCTGCTCTGAGAAAAGATATCAAGTTGCATGACTGAATAAGATAAGAAAGATGGGTTAGGACTGTAGATCGGAGTTTGGATGCAGCAGCTGCCTTGGGTTGGAGCAGAGCTGGGTCTTGGCGGTCCAGTTATTCCGGGAAGCTCATGTGAGGCAATGGCAAAGGCAGCAGAGCATTTAGAGGAGGCAGAGAGAGAAAACAAGAAGCCCGAGTCTTCAGTGGAAACAGCAGGACCAGAGGGCTCCTCAAGGCAGCTGCCAGCGCACATGTGGGTAGGCGGTGCCACCCCTGCTCGTGCTCCCATCGAGGAAGCCTTCCACCCACCCACCAGCCCCAGGCAGTGGATGAAGGGCGGGGAACTTCATGGCGTTCCTGAAACTCTGCGACCAGCATTTCCAGTTGCTTATTAATTTGGAAGACTCAACACTCATTTTCCATATCGTCCTGACATAATTTCTTGATGTGTTTCATTTCATCTCTATTTGGATATGGATTTCAAGGAAGGAAGGAAGGAAGGACCATGCTTGGTGTTTGCTTACAGAGATTTCAACTACTCATGTGTAAATCAGTGAAAATATTCTCATGAAGCAGACAGAAATCTCTAGCTTTCAGAGGATGGGGTATTGAATGGCTGTCCATGAGTCACCAGAGAGACTGCTGGGAAAGAGACTTCATATTCTGGACAGTTCAAGGAAGACTTATGGGCCAGGAAGCAAAGAGTGTTCCCCCATGACATCATCATTTTCTTCTCTGGAAATTCTATTGTATCCTGGAGAGCAGAGAACTTGGAATCCTTCTGATGTCACTAGTGTTTTAGCAACAAGTGCCCTTAGGACCTTTATTCAGTTCCTATAAGGTTAACTGTTAGACATGTTGTCTCGATTGAGAACCCTGTTCCAGAGAGGAAATGGACATCATAGAGAAACTGAAGTGAAGAAGAAGGAAGCTGGCCTTTGGTCTTACTGGAAAACATTGACAAATACGTGCTCTTGTGGAAGATGCTGTGAATTCAGGGAAAAGATTGAGGAGCATTCTCCACATTATGGCTTTGAGCCTTCCAAGGCTACGGCTCAGGAACTAGGAGCTTCTGGGACTGCTGAGGAGACAAAAGCCCAAGTCTCCATCTACCCTGAGCAGGAGCAGCAGATGACAAATATGGATAAAGTAACGATTGACCTACAGAGCATGATAAATAAGAGAACTTGGCTATATGACATTGTGGCCAGTTATACCAACTTGGAGATGAACAACAGTGGTCATGGCCTACACAGGCTGAAATCTTTTCAGAGGATAAATAGGAAGCATAAACTGGTGTTCACAAACCTGCAGAAATTCTCCATGGAGATAAGTGATGCCTTGAAGGAGTACAAGCAGCTGACTGAGGAGAAGTTATGCTACAGCAGCTAGGATCTACAAAATTTGACTGAACTTAGAAACAATGTACATGTATTGAGACTTGAGAACAGAAAACTTCGGAATGATAAGATTGCACTGCAAGACTCCTGTGAGGAGGTGAAGAAGCTCATTAAGGAAGTCTGTGAGATGATCTGTGCTGAGCAGCATCAGGAGCAAGAAGGTATGGATGAAAGAGTGAAGGACCTGCTGAGGCAGCATAAGCTGGAAACACAGCAAAAGGACATGGAAGAAAGGTTTCAACATCATTTCAATAGTTCTGAAATAAGGTCAGAAAGTCTGCAATCTGAGTTGGAACAGTCCGCCAACCATGATGAGAGCCTCCTGAAGACATATATGCTGCAGCAGAAGCACTAAATGTAGAGGTACTTGAGCCCCTATTGCATCCCAACCAGAGACACTGAAGTACTGATGATGACAGACTTCTTGACCTTGTTGTTTTCTATGTGAACAGTCCCTATTTGTGTCTTGGCTGTGTCCAGCCAGGCTGCTTATAGCTGTGATTGTCTTTTCTTCTCACACAACAGCTCTAGAGGGAAGTGAGGAAGCCAAAGAAGACAAAGAAACCTTGGACCTGTGAGGTTATCCAACCTAAGATCAAGGCCTCCTCAGATCAATATATACCCATCTTAGAGCTGTGAACTCACCAGTGAGGCAAATATCATCTGAAATTCAGATAATCCATCCCAAGTTAGATCCACTGGTGTGGTGGCTCACATATTCTGATGAAAAGAACACATCAGAAGTGGGCTTGAGATGCAAAAAACTTGAGAACCTTCGCATTCAACAAGACATGTTCTCTGAGTACATACATCAATATACGTACTCAATATAGATTACAGATATTGATGAGCACAAAGTTTTCTAGATGATAATATTTTGGGCCTTGGCAAACTGAGTCCTTAGTCCTCCCTATGTGGTCGAGATTCTGTCATAGATGCCAAACTCTTCCAGAAAGACCACACCCATAAACCTCATGTTTTATTCTCCTGTCTACTGTTGATGATGACTCCCTCCCCATATACTAAACAGAAGGCATCAGTCACTCATTCCTCAAGCCAGTGATTTTTCTTCTATATGTAAAATTAATGGGTATTCTTCAGTTTCCCAGCCTGGACTGAAGTAACTGATCTTGAGTAAGACTTGATAGAAGACATCTGATTCATCTTTGACGTTCATGGGCACTCAGATTCTGCCCACAGTTTTCTTTTCTCTCTAGTAGTAAATACACAAGTGTATCTTTGGTGACTAAATCAAATACAATCCAAGATATTAGAGAGATTTGCAGTGAGTGACAATTTATCAAAAATTTTTCAGAGGACCACAGTGAATGCTCTAAGTACAAGTCTCATATTTATTCTTGGTGAGGGCTTGACCAGAAGGAGGTATATGGCTCTATTAGCTTTGAAAGGCTTTTGACAGTCAATGACTGTTTCCTGCCAGGTTTCCCAGGCTACTCCCAGACTTTCTGTCTCTGCTGATGTATCTGCAACATGAGAATTCTGCTCATCTTAACTTTGCTGAGTGGTTTTCAGTTGGGTATGTTTGCTTTGTTTTTTTTTCTTTGTTATGGGTTCCAGGTTTTGCTACTTTTAATGTTGTTTCTTTTATTGATATTGTTGTTATGCTATTTTTAAGGCACTGTTTACATTGACATTTCTTTTATGTATCTATTGTTAAAAATGGTTGTGTATTTATTAATAAAATAGTGATTTCAAAAAAAAAGAAAGAAAAATGGGTTAGTTTAAGGGTAAAGAGTTAGCAAGTTATATGGCTGGGCCCTAGGTCAATCAGTGTAAAATTAATGTAAGACTTTGTGTGTAATTATTTGGGACTGTTGGTCTAGGATCTTAGGGCAAGTCTGGGCCAGAAACTTCTTTTAATATGTTACTTTATTGGTTTGCAGCAAAATCTTGACTATACAAAAGACTTGTATATTGTCTGCAGAGACATCAATGACCAGGTCAGAGAGACAAAGGAAAAGGATGGTGGCTGTCTCCCTCCTCCTCTTCCTCCTCCTCTGTAAAACAGGGTCCTTGTAGCTCAGGTGGGCATTGGTCTTGAATTTCTTCCCGCCCAGGCTCCCAAGGACTGAGACCGCAGGTGTGGGCCACCATTCTGTGGTAGAAATGTTCTCTATATGATGTAAATAAAGTAACTATTTTGGCCTATGCACAGTACCGTAAAAATGGATAGAGAATCAGAGGACAGACAAGTAGGAGAAGGGTGGAGTTAGTCGCCTGAAGAAGACAGACATGTAAGAGATACAGGTGAGCCATGAGCTGGGCCATGTGGCTGGTAGATTAATAGAAATGAGTTGATTTAAGATGAAAGAGTTAGCTAATAATGTACTTAAGACATGGGCCAAACAATATAAAGTATATAAGTGTCTGATTCATTTCTTTGAGAGACAAAAGCCGCCGTGGGCCAGGTTCCAAACCTCTGGGCCCAAAAGGGCCTGGGGGGAAAAAAAAAACCTTCTACAACAGATGGCGCCCAACGTGGGTTGCCAGATTTTTAAGGAATTTAATCCATCGCGATGTTTATATTAAGATAATGTTTATTATTTTAAAGCCACTTATAGTATAAAGGGTGTTTAGAGGGGAAAAAGGTGGAAAAGCAGTGTGCAGGAGAGGTCTAAACTATGGCACCGGTCTAGAAAGGGCTCTCGCTCTTTTTTTGGGGGGGGGCTTTTTTTTTAGCTGACTACGCCTTGCTCTGCCCTGCTTTTTTGATGTCATCAAAGTTTATCTGGGTAGCTTTAGGTTTCCCGCTACACCATTCTTAGGCTTTTTTTTCAACTTAACATTTGATATGGATCTTCTATATGTGTGGTCAAATTCAAAACTGAGCTACCTTGCAGGACAGATGTCCATCTTTGGAAATGAGGCATGTTACCTATACAAGTGTGTTTATCACCTCCTCATTTTCTATTAGAGGACACAGCTGATGGTGGTAAAGGCTAGCCCTGATCTGGAGTCCCTGGACCTGGAGTTTCTGAATGCAGTGACCTTCAAGGACACTGTCCTATCATGTCTTCCATTTCTACCTACTTTTCCCAAAATATATTTCATCAAGGTTTTCCCATTTATTTGTTTGGAAAATACTATTTTATACTGTCTGTTTTCACTCCATTCCTTTATATTCTGATTTTATTGCCATTTTTCTCTTCATATGTTTTTGTTCCATAATCTTGAACAGAATCACTATCCTGATGGTTCCTCTTTTCTTTCCAAGCATTTATTATTTCCTTGCACAGCTCCAGCAGGGGTGTGTTTCTTGGAACTGACAAGAGGGAGGTTTTCAGTCTATAATGGCTATCATCTATGCTGTCAACATGGAGCACTGCAGCACTCTACAGTGGCTGTGGGACCCAGTGGACATCACTTTTTTCTTTCTTCACCATTGTCTGCATCTCATTTTCCTATCTTCAACAAATGTGCATATATTTATTAAATGTATGTACGTGCTTGCATGTGTGTGTGTGTGTGTGTGTGTGTGTGTGTGCACGCGCACATCACAGTGCACATCTAAAAGAGATGGCTCTCTCCTTCCACCATGTGGGTTCTGGAATTCAAACTCAGGTGGCCAGGTGTGGCAGCAAGTAGCTCTGTCCTTTCAGCCATTTTGCTGGTCCACCCTCACTCATCCTTATCAGCTCTTAGAGGATTTTTTTACTCATCTTCTCGGCCTGTTCTCTGATTGACTCTTCATGTGATTCAGTCATGACTAAGAAAAGGGAGGTATCCCTTGTCAGAGAATATGCTCTACCAGGCCTGTGCTTCTGCATCTCCACACAGTCCTGGAACTGAGCAGGAATCCTGTCTGCCAGGGGTCGGGCAGCTGGCCTGACTGTGCCTGTGAATGGTGCCTTTTGCCAAGAAAAACATGGCTTAAAAATTTCAAACCAGTCCTCACTTGAAAATCAGTTTGGTCTAACAGCCATGCTGGTGCCTTTGCCACTGCTCCTTCCTGGAAATGTTTGTGCAACCTCCCACCTTCCTGCTAAGCTATGTTTTCAAGCTCCTCCAAGGCTTTCTCTTTTAATAAGCAAGACTACTGATGGCATGACATGCGCTGACATGTTATAAATCAGTGCAGCTTGTTTCTGTCAAGACTGCTGTAGAGCACTTCCTGGCAGGGCTACTTTGGAGTCAAGCAGACTGTTTTTCCAGCTATTCTGGTTTTCACACTGTCTTTTCCTTCCATCACTTCTGGAATCGGGGCAACCTCTCAGTAAGGTGGATGCTGGCAGCCAGGTCGTCCGGCCTGCCTGCCCAGTGAATAGCTCCCAAAGGCTGTTCTCTCCATGTCTGAGGGTCAAATTCATGTCTGCTCAATGTGGTAGGTTTCTATACACCAGGACCACTCACTCCTAATCCCACCTATAAGGAAGTAAAAGTCAGTGGCTGAGTGCTCCAGGGCCAGGATATTAAATGGCTCATGGACGGGCAGTGGCAATACCTAGGCAGTAGAAGGATCTCCCTTGGCTAATGGGGACAGGAACTGTGATCGGTAGATTGTGTATGACTTGCCCCAGATTGGCGTTTGTGGCAGTGAGAACAGAACTAAAGCCTTGTCTCCTAGTTCAACCTTCTCTCCTAGTCAGAAACTCAAGAAAGGTGGATTCAAGAAGCCACTGGAAGGTTGGGGAGATAGCTAAATATATTAAAAACAAAACTCTTGCCTCACAAGCATGTGGATCATCACAGTAACGTCATTCACAACAGGCAGTTAGGAGCAACCAAAATGTCCACTGAGAGATGATCAGGTAAAGAGACTCTCAATGGAGTATCATTCAGCTTTTGAAGAGGAAATTTGGATGTGGATGCTAGGCCAAGTGAGCTCAGAATTCACTTATGCAGGCTGTCTAGTCAGGAACCTCATGGAGGCAGAAGGGCAAACAGTAGTCTCCATGGACTAGGGGAACCTAGAACGGAGAATTACTGTTGAATGGGAACAGAGTTTTGATTGGAGTAGAAGAAAAATTATTGAGAGACATTATTGAGGGTCATACAATGAATAAATAAATAATAAACAAAGTAAATAAATAAATCTACTTAATGCTACTAGACTGCGTATAGTGGTCTGAATAAGAATAGCCCCGTAGGTTCGTATATTTGAATGCCTGGTCACCAGGGAGTGGCACTATGGGAAGGGTTAGAGGATTAGGAGGTGTGGTTGCATTGGAGGACCTGTGTCACTGGGGGTGGGCTTTGAAGTTTCAAAAGCCCTTGCAAAGCCCAGATCTCTGTGTTGGCCTGCAGATCTGGTTGTAGCTCTGACTACTGCCACTATGGCTGCCATGGGTGCTGCCATGCTCCCCATCATGATGATAGATCATAGACTAACTTCGTGAAACTGTAAGCGAGTTCCAGTTAAATGCCTTCTTTCATAACAGTTTTCCTGGTCCTGGTGTCTCTTCACAGCAACAGAGCACTGACTAGGGCATCACTCAAGCATGGTTTAGGTGCTGTGTTCAGCAGTCAAAGCATTTACTGAAGTGTGAGGATCTGAGTTCAGATCCCTAGAACCCATGTAATTGTCAAGTGGACATATCCTCCTGCCTGTAATTCCATATAAAAGGTGGAGACAGAATCCCCAGAACAAGCTGGCTGGCAAAACCAACCTCGAGGCTGACTGAAGGCCTTGCCTCCATGAATGAGGTGGAGATGGAATCGAGGATGATTCCCAGCATCGACCTTGACCCTCTACGCTCAGACACATATACATGAACAGTGGGGAAAGAAAGAAAGGCTAAGAAAATAAAGCTTATGTTTATCAAAGAGAGGCATTGATTCTGATGTCTGTTTGTATGTACCTGGGGCTTCTTGAATGCCCATCTTTTTTCTTCTATAACAGAATGCCTTCGTGACTTACAAAGAACAGATTGAGATAGGCATTATGGTACATGCCTGCAATCTTAGCACACAGTAGGTGAAGGCAAGCAAGGCACTTTTTTTAACATTATACTTATTTATTTGTGGGGGAGAGGGGCGTGTGCCATGGTTCACACATGGAAGTCAGAGGACAACCTGCGGGAGTTGATTCTTTCTCTTCTATCACGTAGGGTTAGGGAACTGAGCTCAAGTTAGCAGGCTTAGAAGCAAGAGAGACAGCATTTCTCTGTGTAGCCCTGGCTGTCCTGGAACTCACTTTGTAGACAGCTTGGCCTCAAACTCATAGAGTTTGTCTGCCTGTCTCTGCCTCCTAAATGCTGAGATTAAAAGTGTGCATCATCACGCCTGCAGAAACAAGCACCTTTACCAGTTGTGACAGCTTTAACTGTTAGTCGATACAATGCCTAAATCAGGTAAGCCCGTGGGCATGTCTAAGCTACCCACTGTTGGGGACCATTCTTTGCGCAAGGAGAGGTAAGGACACAAGTAGGCATACATTTATTCTTTTCTGGTCTTGACTGTGGATGCAATGTGGCCCGCTATCTCAAGATGTCTGTGCTTCCTCACGGGACTGTAACTTGGAACCGTGAGCTATTATAAAACCTTTTTCCTCTAAGTTGCTTTTGTCAGAGTATTTTATCACAGTAGCAGGAAATGAAACTAAAATACCCACTGAGTTCTCTCACTAGTTTTCCATGACCCTGCCATAAAAATCTAAAACTAAGGCCAGGGATTAGTGAATAAAGCGCTTGCTGAACCAGAGTTCAGATCCCTATATCCCTATATCCCATGGGAAAGCCAGAAAAGCATGAGGACCACCTGTGGGTAAAGATGGGGATCTTTGGGACAGACTGGCTAGTTAGCTAAGCAAGCCAGAACTGTTGAGCTCCAGGTTCAGCAGGAAACCCTGACTGAATAAAGTGAAAATGACTGAGGAAGACACTCAATATCAGCCTCTGACCTGCACATGTACACATGTGCACAAAAGTATGCATATACACATGCATGTACACCACTCACACATATACTTGCCAAACAAAAACAAAACCCTCACACAAAATCCGGAGCAGAGATCTGTTTGGTTCGCAGTGGGCCTGGAGGTTCAAAAATGTGACAATGGCATCTAGAGTGGCCTCCACACAAAGTCATGATGTGACAGAAAGGCCATCAAAACAGGGCAAAAAAATTGAGTCAAATTCAACCATGATAATCGATCCACTTTCAGGAGAACAGCATCATCTACATCCCTGTATACTGCTGCAAAGGCATTAAATTTCAACATCATTTGGGAGAGTGCAGCTGAACCACAGGGCAAGTGAGCCGGGGAGTCCTAAGGTACTGTCAGGTATTAGCACTGAGGCTGAGAGCATGGGGGTGCTCCTCATGCTCCCTCTTACACTGTGTCATCTCCAGACCACCTGCTCCATAGAATGGGATGCAACCTCTTAGTGTTCCACATGTCCTCTGTTCTCCAGCCCAGAGAAGATGCTTTCCAGCCTACTTGGCTCTGGACTAGAATCAAAACCCAGAGTCCTAGCACTGAACTTCTAGAAGGGAACTCCATCTGAGCTCTAACTGTGACCTGCTGTTTGACTGTCACTTGACTACATATGAAATTAACTAAAATCCAAAAGTGGAAGATACCCTAGTAAGTTTTTTTTTCCTAATTTGAAGTAGGAAAATCCCCTTCTAATCTTGGTATTGAGAGAGGAACACATCTTTAATCTGGGACCTACACTCCACCCAAAGCCTAAATAAGGATATGGAAGAGAGAAGCTTCTGCTCTTTGTCTGCTTGCCCTGGCCTTCCCAGCAAGCACACTCCTTCACTGGCACTGGATTCTACTTCTTCAGGATTCCAGTGTCTACTGAAGACCAGCTGAGACATCTAACCCTGTAAACTGAGCAATTGCTGGATTAGCTGGACCACAGCCTGTAAGTCATTCTAATAAATCCCTTTTCAATGTATACAGAGGTTCATTCTATAAGTTCTTTTCCTCTAGAGAATCCTGTCTCTATGTCCCACCTGCCATTTTCAGAGATAATGAAACTCTTGTGTCCCAATGGATACCATGCATGGTCCCAACTAGCTGTACCTCTGGGCCTGCCTTGCTGGTTGGTGAATTTTCCAAATTTGGCTATTTCCCCTCTTTCCTTGCCCTGGACTTTAGGAAAGAAAGCACAGGCTTCATGTCCAGGGACTAGGTAAGTTGCTACATGCACTATATTGAACAGTTGGTTGGTCTCGAGCTACATGAAGCAATCCTTTCCTGTGCTTTTCATCCCACAGTTATGATTAGAATCGAGCTTCCAATATTCCTGAGCTGAGTGAGTCCAGAGACTCACTCCTTAGGACCCTACTGAAGTCCCTTACTGCGGGGTCTTTCAACCTTTCAACACCTCCCCCACCATTCCTGCATTATTGCCCAGTCATGAGAATGCATCTCAGATTAAGAACATTCCATCCTCCCAAAGTGTCAACAAAGGATCTGCACACTTAAGAGCTCTCCAAATGCCTAAAGCTGCCCAGAGAGACTTTCAGCTACTCTCAGAATTTGCCATCTAATTGCTTCTTACTTTTAAAAAGCATTTTTAGAGATACAGGTTTTTCCTAAAGAAGAATCTTGTTAGCTGCACATGTTCCTGAAGCCTGAGTAACAGCCAGCAGCAGCAGGCTTCAATGCAACAAGCAGCGTCAGGCTTTGATCTTTCTGGCTTTGTTGGTAGGTATCATAACTTCTGTATTATTTATTTGCTATTTAAAGTAGATCAGGTTTGTTTTTTAAACATTCATTTGAAAGCTAAGGCGAGGTGGGGTGAGGAAGATCAGTGGGGACTTGCCAGATAGTGAAGTACTCGGGGAGAGTTGGAGAGCGAAGTCCTTGTCTGTCACTTAGATGCACATGCCTCTTTTGCAGGGTTTCTATAAAGTCCTGTCTATCCTGAAACTCACTATGTAGACCAGGATGGCCCTGAACTGACAGAGACCAGACTCCTTCTGCCTCCTGAGTGCTGGGATTAAAGGTGTGTGCTACTATGGCCAGTTGTTAGGGCTCTTGAGAAAAAATTAATATAGCCCCTTATCTACTTCTGTCCCAGGCATCATTCTTATGTGGCTGTAGTTTTCCCAGACAGTTTCTGAGAATCACATTACCCTTTCATCTGTACGCTGTCCCTGCTGGAGCCATTTCATAGGCCAACCTACACAATTCCTGCTCACCTCTCAAAAGTCCATCCCTAAAAAGACTTTCCAGAACTTAGCCCATGTATGTATCAGTTTCTTCTCTGGGTTTCCATGGTCTCTTACTACCACACATGCCAAACTCTATTCAAATATACGGTCTGGTCTCCCTAAGCAGTGTATGTGCTAATCAGCTGTGTGTGCTCAGGAGCTAACAACAGAGCACCACATGGGATGGAAGCCTCCTGAGTTTTGTATGACTGCATTAGGTCACCAGAGCTGGGAAGACAGTCTATGAGGTCACAACACACTGGTCACTTAAAATCCTTCACAGATGTGGGGTAACTGTAACCAAGGCTTACTAAGATACCCCTGCCCTCACTGACTAATTATCTCCACCATTGGGGGAGGTAGGACTCTACAGAAAAGGTTACTGGCATCACTCTGCAGTCAAATCAAACATGGACTGGAAAGGTTCTAACAGAGTCCTAGGTCAACTGTGGCTTCAAAAGCAGAGGGATGTAAGAATGCAGAATCTTACTACTGAACTTCATGGCTGGAAATTAGGAGAACATTTCATAAGGAATGCATGGAAAGTTCTGACAGATGGACAGACAGAATTAAAAGCATGTTTCTTCTTTCCATGTGTATGTACATATGTATGGCCGTGAGTGTGTGTGTGTGTGTGTGTGAGTGAGTGTGTGTGTGTGTAAATGTGTGTGTGTGTGTGAGTGTGTGTGTGTGTGTAGTCCAGAGAATTGATGACATAAATTTTCCTCAATCACTCTTTCACTTTATTCTTTGAGGCAGGATCTCATAATCAAACAGCTCACCAGTATAGCCAGTTGCTGGACAATTTGTTCTTAGACTCCCCTGCCTCTGCCTTCTGAGGCTAGAAATATAGGTGAGTGGCCACAATGACCCTGCATATAAGGGAACCCAACTCTTGTCATCTTGTTGTGTGGCAAATGCATGACAAATCCTCCCCCACACACAGCCATTTCCCCAGCTTCAAAGTGTGATTTCAGACAGGCTGCACCAGTATCAAACCTGGAGCTTACAGAACTGTAGCAGCCCATACCTAACACCTACAGAACTTGCTAAGGGGACAGTATGCACACGCAGGTCTGCCCCACACCTGCAGTGCCAGCAGAAGGTGCAAGACCATGCCTCCAGCTGCTCTGCCACATCTCCAGGGACAATATGAAGGTGTTCACACAGCAGCTGGAGAAGCAAGTCACCTCTCCAGGGCTGTCAGACAGTCCTGGACTCTGCCCTGCTGACTCACATAGAGATGCCCTAAATCTAGCCTTATTTTTAAGTTCAAGTGGAAATCTAATATGACATTAATAACTTGTCAGGTAGTGGTAGCACAGGCCTTTAATCACAGCACTTGGGAAGGCAGGGGAAGGTAGATTTCAGTGAGTTTGAGGTCAGCTGGTCTACAAATCGATATTCCAGGACAGCCAGGACTACACAGAGAAATTCTGTCTTGAAAAAACACTACCATCAATAATAATAATAGTAATAAATTACAAAAAAACCTTAAGAACAGGATTTTTGTCCCCTCCACCCAGAATTCTATGTTTTCTAGATAAAAACCATGGCTAAGACTAAGAACTATATTTGAGATCCTTTAAATATTCAAATAATCCTTACTATACACCTGTGATTTATTATCATTAATGAGCAACAACTCATGCTAACCTCTAGACGTCATTATTAATAGTACTTGATATTGCTCATTAAAATATATGGACTGTTCACTTTGCCGACCTTATAAGATTGTGGTCTTGAGAACACAGATGAAGAAAAAAGGGTTAGATCTACACTAAGGAAAGACAGCTGTAATGTAGTGGAATTCTTTGCAAACACTGGTATTTTATGAGAGAAGAAATAAGGGAACAGAATTAGAGAAATGTAACAAATTTCTAGGTTGAGGTAAAGAAGACAGAGGCCAATGTTAGGAGTAATAAAATGTCCCAGATAATCAGGCTCTCAGGAGCATGCCCTTGGTCTCAGGAGATCCTTACTCCAGCCCTGTGGTGGATGGAGGTGGGCCCACTTTACAGATGAACAAACTGGGGTCCACAGAAGGCAACCACTCAGATCAGAGCAGTATCTCTGGAGTCCTGGGCCAACCTCCCTCTTCTTGTGGCAGCAAGCTGACCCTCCACAGTGGCTTTGTTTAACACTAACAACATCAGTATGCCTTGGCAGTTCTCAACCTTTGCTATATATGCAGAATATTATGGGAAGTCAAAAAACAAAAAAATGAAACCTCCATATATCCTGTCCTATTCCACTGGGACTTCTGTTGTGGCTGGTTTTTGAGACAGGGTTTCTCCCTGTAGCCCTAGCTGTCCTGGAACTCACTCTGTAGTCCAGGCTGATCTCAGACTCACAGAGATCCACCTCCCTCTGCCTCCTGAGGGCTAGGATTCAAGGTGTGCACCACCACCACCTGGCTTCATCAGAATATTTTAGGGCATAGGTTTAACATTCTTAAGAAATTCTCCTCATATTTCTTGTAACAAGATAGGAGCAAATCCCTGATTATTGATATATTACTAATTTGAGTATTGCTATATTAGTAATTTGAGCAAAAATTTCATACAACTGTCAACATCACAGAACTGTTTCATAACACAGATGTATAAGCCAGAACTTGGTAAAGCAAAACATCATCAGTACTGTCCGTATCGTCACTGTGGGCTCAGTCACCACACCATTTTACATTCTCACCAGTGATGTAGGAGGGTTCCAGTTTCTTCTCATCCATGTTATGGTATTTGTCGTTTTAATCACTGCTGCCTAATGGGGATGAAGTATCTTGGACTTGTGCTTCTCTGTTAGTGACGTTCAGCATTGTCTCATGGGCTTATGAGCCATTCGTTAATCCTCCTTGGAGAACTGCCTATTTAGACTCTTGGCCCATTTTTAAAGATTGAAGTTATCTTTCACTCTTGAGGCATAAGAGTTACATTTTTAATTTTTAAGTGTGTGTGTTGGGATGTACACATGAGTTCAGTGTTGCAGAGGGCATCAGGGTCTTTGGAACTGGAGCTGTAGGCAGCTGTGAGCCATCCTATATGGGCAATGGGGATTGAACTTGGGTCCTCTGAAGAGGCAGCAGGCACTGAGCCATTTCTTCAGCCCCACTCATTATGTAAGGACGGGTCCCATGTCACACATCCGATTTGTCTGAGAGTGGCTTTTTCAGCTCAGAGTCTTTAGTTTTGACAGAGCCGGCATGAGCTGCTTTTCTTCTGGCTTGCGCTTTTGGTCTCATAGCCATATTTTAAGTAACAAGAAATTCTACATCACTGTTTTATCCAAAATCTTAATTACCATGATCCACACACACCAAAGCGATTACATGATTTCCTTTTTATAAAGCTATTCTCCATGTGTTCTTTGAATATACAATATGAGCTTCCTAAATTATAAACGAGGACACCTGTTATTTAGGCCCACTATGATATTAGGGAATTAGCCAATATGATCTATCATATGAATCCTTTTACTACCCAGAAGAAATCTGATTAGGATATCCAATGAGCATGAGAACACGAGACTCCAGAAAGCCTCACAGAGCATGTCTGCCAATATTTTCATAGTGATTCTGGAAAGGGTGGTAGCCACTCCTTTGAGGTAGGAACAGAGGAACAGAGTGGGGAGGTGATCTACCCTGCCCCTGTACTTTATCGGCAATATTACTTCTTTATCCATTACGCTCATGATTTCCATTAAAATGTCAGCCTTTGGTTAAGGCTGTCTCTTTCATTTGAAACAGTCCCTTCTCCTCTCCTTTCTTGGCACTGGGTGTTGCAGCGGGCTCTCACACGCTAGGCCACTGCTCCACTGCTCCACCCCTGCAGCTCCAGTGCCGGCTGTCCCTGCTGTCAGGCTCACTTACCACCTCACCAGCCCTGCCTATCTGTGTGTGAAAGTTCTTTGTAACAGCTTCTACTAGGAAGTATTTCCTCATACAAGGGGTGGGCTCCAGTCCATCTGCAGTGGGGGTGGAGTGAGGACAAGGATGGACTCCGAGATGGATGCAGCTCCACTGACATGATCCCCCCTGTTTACCTAGTCCCTCAAACATGGATCTCTAGACTTTGGTTTAGGGGCTTGGTGAGTCTTTATCTCCTCACTAGTGAAAGGGCTGCCTTCTAGAAGTTCTGACCTAGGCTTTTAAGTCTCCCATCCTAACCAGTCCCACCACATGCAAACAATGTCAACCGGCTAAACTCATTAACCATTCCTGTAGGCCCCTCTTTCTAGAAGGCGTCTGTCCCACATGACTATGAATTTTTTCTTTACCTCTCTAGGATAGGCCACAGCCTCCATGCTGCCTCAGTATTTAGCAAATATTAGAGGGAAATTGGACTTGCTTTTACTGCTCCTCAGTTTCTAATCCGTTGTCTGTCAAAAGCTCGACTAGCTTCTCCCTCCCTGTGTGTCCCTTTGAACCAAGCAGCACCCCCAACTCACATTCAGAGACAGCACATACCTGATCTCCCTGCTCACCCTACCACAGAGATAGGAGCTCAGGCTACCACACTCCCGAGGAGGTTCTCCCTCTCTGACATGTATGTCCTAAGGTCCCCTTGCTTTCATAGCTCTCCAACTGCCTTAAAAAGCGGCACATCCTACTTATTTCCGTTGAAATGTTGGCCTGTTACAATGTACAAAATTCTAGTCTGAAATGAAAGTTTCTCCTTTATTACGTGCAAAGGAAAACAGGCCAGTGAGATGTGATCTAAAGGCTACTGGCTTTCAAGCCAGGGTTGGTTCACCACTATTCCCCTGCGGCCATTGGATACCATGCTGAGGCAAGGTAGAAAAGTCTTGTGGGAACTCTTCCAAACATCTTCCTGCTCAAAAACCAGTCTTACTAACTCATCAACACAGCATTAATTAACTTTATTTTTTTCTAGTGTTTTATGTACAGTAGCCTGGAGCAAAAGAACTATCTCAAGGGCACAGTCTCTACTTGAGACCCATGACCAGTGCTAATGGCTGTGAAAGTTTGAAGAGGAGCATTATTTTCTTTCAGCCTCTGCCTCTGGGCCAGGAGGCTCTTCAGCTTTCACATCATTCCCGTCATTCTCTTCCAAGTTCACTGCAGAGGGAAGAAGTATTCTGTGCGTTCACTGAGCTCCTTATTCTCGTTAGTAGGATCCCAGAGACTTAGAGCAGGGATGCATGGTCTCTTCTCTGAAAGCCATAGAATAAAATCCCTTGACTCTCGAGAATGAGGATGGAAGAGCTGCCTCGTCTGTCACAGGGAACAGAAGGTCTGAACTCCCACAGCCTGGCTCGAATGCCTTCTGATTCGATTCCGACTCCACCTTGTTTCCCAGCTGCCTACTTTTCCTGTACATAGCTCCTCATGGTCTATAATCAACAAGTAAGGAGAGGGTAGCAGAACTCAGGCACCAAAACATTAAACAAAACAATTCTTCTTCTTCCTCCTCCTCCTCTTTCCTCCCTCTCTTTCCCACCCCAATACTTGGCATCAAATGAGGGGCAAGTACTCTACCACAGATTACACCCCAGCCTAAAACCCTACCTATAGCTCAATCACAGCTTCTCTCTAGGCCTTGCAATCATCTCAGGACAGATTATAAAACATCTGTTAACTCTTCCTTGGGGAAGATTCCAGCATTTTTCAAGGCCATGTTAATATCATTGTCTACTGAAGTGATGTCCCATCAGATCTTCAGAGTGTTTCCTCCTTCTTGGGTGTTCTATTTTGGCTTATTCTATGATGAGTCAAAGCCAGGTTGACTGTGTGTTATTATTATTTTCTTTATAGAAAGGGGTTATGAATTAATCACATATTGCTTCTTTTCCAAGTTAGTATATAAAAAACCATTAATCTGAGTCTACTTCATTTTTCGTTTGTTTGTTTTTTGTAGTACTGAGGACTGAACCCAGAACCTGGTACATATTAGGCAAGGTCTCTACTACGAAGCTATATAGCCACCTAGCCATTCTGATAAATGAAAAGCACCCAACTGTAAAAGACAAAGGAAGAATCTGGGCTGGCCTTCTCCCCTGAAACTGCACTCAGGGACAGCCTGGTGTGTGTTTGGGCTGACTCTGCAGCCTCACACTTTCCAATGTCAGGGCTTCCATTCACTCTGGAAACTGCCCTCCAGTTGTCATTTATTTACAGAATGATGTATTTCTACTGTTCCTTCTTTAAACCTCTGTCCTGTAGATCAAAGGTTCCAGCCATCTCTCTAGTCCATGAGTGCTCTGCTGCTGGGGATAAAGGGCCTGTGGCAACAATGTCATTCATTCAAAGGGTAGATCTAAGCTCTACAGACTTCTTTTAGAATTGAGGTGAGGGACTGGAGAAATGGCTCGGCAGTTAAGAGCACTGACTGTTCTTCCAGAGGATCTGAGTTAAATTCCCAGCATCCACATGGCAGCTAACAACTGTTGGTAATTCCAAGATCTGACACCCTTACACAGTTATACATGCAGGCAAAACACCAATTCACACACAAAAAAATAAATATTTTTTAAAAAAAGAAATGAGATGAATTTATACTCAGAGGAGTCCTAAATAAAAATACACCATGCCTACCCAAGGTCATGATAACTATCTTATCTGCTTCTGAGGCAATGGCTTCAATTCATATTCCTTGTTATATTTCACCATAACAGAGGGGAAATAATAGACATGCCAAAAATATGTGTTAGTATCAGAGACTAACCCTACCTTGCAGTGTTCAAAAGTAAGAAACACATCGACTTTGCTGCTTTTGACTCACCTCCTTCCTTTAGGCAAAAACTTGTAAGGTAGCACTGGCTGGGAAAAATGACAGCAAACAATACTACATGATCACACAAGATCTTAACATACAAAACTTCCAATAGGTCTCAGTCACCAGCAGAATTCCACCTGAGGGGCTGACAAAGACTTTATAGGTCTCACTACTCAACTCCAGATGTCACTGTAGTACACAGATAACCTGTGAACCCCTGTGCAATGGACTGGAAGTCCTATACTAAAGTCCCAGCCTCCAGGGCCGTCATGATGGAGTCAGCACACTCATAAGAAGAAAGCAGGACTGAGGGTGTGCTTAATGTGCATGAGGCCCTAGGTTCATCTCCAGCACCAAAACCAAAAATCCCCAAATATCAAAGCTTGTGCTCCTGTGCTCTCATTCCCTCTGTGCTCTCCCCACTAGCCCCAGATCATAAAGGGGAAGCCACATGAACATTTAGTATGAGATGGCCATCTGCAGGACCCTCCTAGATACCTATCTACCCTGCTAATACCTGAATCTTGGACATTTTAGCTTCAAGAATTGTTGAAAATAAATTTCTGGGCTAGGAAGATGGGTCAGTTTGTTTTGGATGTATGAGGATCTGAGTTTGACCCTCAGGACTCATGTAAGCCAGCACAGTGGACACTTCTCATCCCAGGGATGGTGAAGAGGGAGGGAGAGCAGACAGCCCTGGAGCCCAGCCAGCAAAGCCAATGAGGAAGCCCTGTTTCAAACAAGAGCTGAGAGGGACCTGAGGTATGACTCTATGTTATCCTTTGACCTCCACCCTCATATGAACACATTCACCTGCATCCACACACACACACACACACACACACACACACACACACACACACACACACACACACGCACATACGCAGAGAAAACAAATTTCAGTGGTTGAAGTCATTCAGTCTATGGCATTTTGTTATAACAGACTAAGACACCCTTTTTTACTCTGCTGAGAAGTTTTTTTCTAATAGAAACTTAAAAATAAAGACAAAATGTTTCAAAGACATCGTTCAGTGAATTGCAAGTGGTAAATGCAGACAGCTTTGAGTTTTTGCTCTTATGGAGATCATACCAGGCCCAAGAGAGGCAATAAGGAAGACAGGACTCCTCATAGAAGCCACACTGGTATCAGTGAGGAGACAGGATTAGCATCACGTGGTAAAGGTCAGGGTATGGGCACACTCTTGAGTCACAGAGGAGCCCTTGTGACATCTGAAGGACAAACAAGAGTAGCAGCTATGAAAAGGAGGGAAGGGTATTTTCTGTAGAAGGAACAGCACAATGTGAGCTCAGCAAATGCCAAGCCCCCAAGTGTTAACAAAAATGCCAAGCATGGTGTGGCCAGCAACTGCCATTAACACCAAATAAAAACCGAAGACAAGGAAAAGTCTCTAGCTAGAAAGCCCTTCTTTCTAGTGTGGTATCCCAGAGAGTCAGACCCACTTAGAGAGGCAACTGGCCTGTGATTCAGCATATGCCTATGAGTCAGAGGTCAACATTTGGCATCTCCCTTATACTGGGGGACAACGCCTGTCACTAAGCCTGGGCTCACTGATGGGTTAGAATGACTTACTGAAGCCCAAGGGATCCTCCTGTCTCTGCCTTCCAGGCCTTAGGACTGAAGACACACCACACTGCAACTGCTTTACTTTACATGGGTTCCAGGTAATCAAAACTCGGGTCTTCACAGTTGCATAGCAGGCACTTTGCCAAAAGAGCTGCCCCACTAGCTTTCAGGAGGAATTCTTTTAAGAAGCTTAAAAAGCCATCTGGATACAGAAGGAAAATATCAATTAGTAGTTAAGAAACATAATACAAATGCCACACCAAAGACATTCATTCTCCATGTGTGTGGGAGGCATAAGTAGGCTTTCTAGCAACAGAGAAAAGAAGGTAGTTGAACATAGTGTTCTGAGATGCAGCTGAAACTAGTTAAGGTAGGGTGTCTACTATGTTAAAAATATCATTACAGACACTCACGCCTATGCTCTAAAGGCTGAGAACCCTTAACTTACTATACCCACCAAATGTCATAATATAATAAAAGTATAATGTAATGGTGCTAGTGAAGAAATACAGTTTCTTGCTCCCTCCAATATGCAAGATATATGACCTCATGGAAGCTGTAAACATTGAACTCTGTACTGTGGCCCTGCCTTGGGTCCTGGGACAGGAAATCGAGCTGCTAACTTGGCCTGCCCCTCCTCTGAGTGAAAGCAGAAGCTATGGCAGCACAGTTCTCTTCCCAGGATGCCCATCTGTAGCTGTGCATCCAAAAGCTGTCTCTGGACCCTGAACACATGCACATCTTCTGGAAGCAGTCGGTATGCAACTTGGAAATCCCTGGAAGTGCTCCAGAGCAACTCAGTAATTGATCTGTATGTTAGAAATGTGTTGGCCTAGGGACAAAGTTAATCCAGTAAAAGGAGAAACCAAGTTAGATTGTCAGCATCCAGAATTTTTATTTTGTTTTAGTTGTTGGGGGTAACAGGATCTCACTATGCAACTCTGGACAGCCTAGAACTTACTATGTAAACCAGGCTGGCCTCAAACTCAAAGAAATCTGCCTGTCTCTGTCTCTTAATGGATGTGACTAAAGGTGTGTGCTATCTCGACCAGCTGGCACCAGGTGTTGCAGAATATCTGAGCAAACTGTGAAGATGTGTCACTGTTTTACCTTGCCTGCCTAAGGCACCTGATTGGTTTAATAGAGAGCTGAATGGCCAATAGTTAGGCAAGAAAGCTTAGGTTTTCCAGGAAGAAAGAGGAATTGGGGATGATTCTGAGTGATAGGAGAGATACCAGACAGACACAAAGAGGTGGACATACAGAATGGAGAAGAGGTTAAAAAGCCATGTGGCAGAACATAAACTAAAAGAAGCAGGTTAATCAAGTTGTAAGAGCTAGCTGGGAACCAGTACCACTGCAGTTGCTGCCTGGACACTCACAACAATACGCTTCTGCTCTGAGAACTCCTGGGAGGTAAGTACAACTTCCCAGAGCTAGGGTGGTTAGATAGAGCTGGGACAGATGGGCACTGCTCTTGCCACTGCCTGTGGTCACCAGTGCCATGTGCTAAGCGGAGCCATGCCATTTTTAATATGCACAGTCAGAGAAGGCTGCAGACATGCAAAAGAGTCAGGTCCAAACTGAAAAAACTTCTGAATACAATATGTTTTAGAAATGTACTTAGATGCTAAAGAATGAAAAGGGGGGGGGTACAGACAGTCATAGTTAAAATAGTTTAAAAATAATAAAGTTTTTAAAAAAAGAGTAAAGAATAAGCCATATAAGGATGAGAAATACACAGGGCATCTGGATCCTGTAGAGTATTTTGTTGAGTTTGAATATTTTGAATACTGGTAAGTGAAGCGCAAATGCTGCTGACACAGGATTATAGAAACACTGCTAAATTAAACCAGCCTGCATATTTTAAGACTGTCTTCACTTTAAAATGGAAGTCAGAAAATGTATTGCATTGGGAAAGAAGATATGCCTTTGTTTTTGCAGAAAACAAAAAGCTATAGATTCTTGCAAAATTAATGAAGATCAGATTTCATCAAGGAGACCTCTTAAAAATCTTGGCTGCAGAAATGAAAGAGGAAATCAAGAAAAAATACAAGACAGGTGATGTATAAGCTGACCTTTCAACATGGGAACAGCTGTGAGACATGATATGGAGACATGATAAATCTTATTAGCTACAGAGTCCTCATGGCTTATTATTACATGTCATTCTTTCATATGACATGCATGGAGATTCATATTACAGTTTGGTTATACAGTCAAAATGGACTTATAATGTTGACAGATGTCTTTTACCTGCTCAAACATTGAACAGAGAACCATCTGTAGAGGGACTATGTTCTGGCATGTTATAAATATTTGTCCCTCCTACTGGTTTAATAAAAAGCTGATTGGCCAGAGGCAGACAGGAAGTGTGGGCAGGGCTACCAGACTAAGAAAACTCTGAGAACAGGAAGAACAGAGCAGAAATGCCAGAGAGGTCAGTGGAAAAGCTAGCACATGCAGAGGACAACTATGCTGCTCTAAGAAAAGGTACCAAGCTGCATGGCTGAACAAGATAAAAATCAAGGGTTAGTTTAAGAGTAAAGAGTTAGCAAGTTATATGCCTGTGCCCTTGGCCGATGAGCATAAAATTAACATAAGCGTCTGTGTGTTTATTCGGTGTTAGCGGCAGTGGGACTGCTAGTAGGTCCAAACCTTGGGGCTAGGCTGGATAATCCGGGCCAGAAACATAAATACTACAACCATCTTTAGTTTATTTGTGCACAACACACATTCCATACTCATGTTAATGCAGATATGTAGGGTACCTTTAAAAGTTTGTGTGTTTTCAGAACAAAAGGACTAATGAAGATAAAACAAGTAGTCTAGATGATTCAGCCTCTCAGAATGCCTCTGACATTCAAGAACAACTTCAAAGCTGCTCAATAAGATGGTCCAGCCTCACAGACTACTCTAGCCAGGACTTCAGATAAACCTTGCACTTTCCCATCACAAATAAGGGGAGGTTACTGTATCAGGTCAAAGGGCACATACATTTGTAAGTATAAAATGTCACTTGAGGGTTTTAGGAAGGTAAGTCATTACCCCTAAAACACAAAGGGCCAACTCTGTGATTTGGTTCCTTTTAGCCAGGTGTAAAACCATGGTGCTCCCAACAGCTCCCACTTCTGTTTGCCCAGTCTCTCTGGGACTTTGTGACATGCTTAGAAAATCTGAAAAGTGCACACTGTAGCTGGACCTGGAATGGCTGGAGCAGGTCTAGACTTCCTATAGCTGATGAGAAGACAACAATAACACTTGATGCTCTCCAGTACCCACAGTGTCAAAGTATAGACCTGGAAGAGAAAGCACTAACTGCTGGCCAGAGGCCCCCAAATAACACAGGTTATAGCCATTGTGCCTAATTGCCCCTAGAACTAAGTGCTATGTTCAAACACTATGTTCAAACCCTGTAGTTTGATTTTAGAACAGAGAAATTGAACAAAGTGGCATTGGAATTTTTATTCCTGCTGACTAGCTTTTATAATGCTGAGAGGTACTGTGGGGGTCACTAGAAAAGAAAAGACACTGGCAGTATTACTCAGCAGTGAGGCTGGCATGCTACAACACCCTAGCAGATAAGGAGTGCCTGATAGTGTAATAGTGGCATGCAGTTGTGGGTTAACCAACTACCTTTGTATTGAACTCAGGCTTCATACTGTAAATGTGGTCACAAGCCACTACGGCTGTTCTGCTAAACCACATGTTGTCAAACTGTCTTCTAAATATCTGTGCATTTGCCCATTTCTTCAGCCTTGGTCAGAGAAGCTTCTTTTGGCAATGATCAGGAGTTAAGGCAGAGATTCATAACTAGTCAAAGTGCAGAGGATTAGTGTCAATTGAACACTAGTGGGACATGTGCATCAACTCTGCACTCCTAAGGCTCAGGAACACCACAGAACAGGGGAAAGAAGAACTAAGCCACAGGATGGGAAGCAGCACTAACATGCTGTTTTTGGACAGTGAAATGGTCAATGTACCAAGGAACACTCCGCAGCTATGATTTACCTGCTCAAGATCAATCAACAAGATAGTCTACATTCCCACAGACCGGACTCAGGGGTTATTAGCTAAACAAAACCAGAGAGAGATAAAGGGGTGATGTAAGGAGCATGTAAGAGCAAGGGTAAAATTCCTGGTCAGGAGTGATAAGCACAGTGGAAGCATAGTGAGGACGACACAGTGTGATAAGCATTGAGCGACCATTCAGGCTGGGAGTGAGAGGGAGGGAGCTAGTGTAAAAGTGAAGCCTGGCTGCCTGCACCAAGCAGAGCTGCCAGATGCCCTCATGCTGAGATGCAGGACAACTCTCCTCTGCCAGAGAAACCTGAGATCCAGTCCTCACCGCAGATGAGGCTGAACAAAGGAAGGCTGAGCCTGGACCAAGGTACCCACCCGGTTTCTGCAAGGAAAACTGGATGAACTTTGTAACCTTATGCTAAACTTGTTTGTATGAATAAATGAGTGTTATAGCAAGTCTGGATCAAGAGTGATCACTCCTCCCCTGTAACGGGGTATGTGCTTGTGTCATCTGGTTTGGGTTCATGTACTGGTTTAGGTGTTTCTATTTATAGAACTAAAAATGCCTCTTATGCTTTACTCATAGCCCAAGGCAGAAGGATGTGGGATTTCTGCTTGTCAGAGACCACAAAAAAATGTCATCACATCACATCACTCAGCAGGGGGAAGCTGAGAACAAACATCCCCGGGCCCTTGCTATAACAGGGATCAACAATTTGTAGGATGCATCCAAACTGCAGAGCAGAAGCTGATTTTCAGGTCTGCCTTGGTTATCATTCCCCATTCCCCATAACCTTGGGGAATCTGCTCCCCTTCCCTTTGTCTTACAAAAGCTGGCAGGCCACCTCTCCTTGACATCAATACCCACAACACAGAATGATGTGTGCCCACAGGCTGGCAAACTGGGACTGGGAGAGCTGTCAACTTGAAAAGTTTGCTTTAAAAAGTGCCCAGGCCTAACTCCAAAGCAACAGGGGCCTGAGAGATAGGAGGACAGCAGTCCAAGGGCCCTACAAGCCTGAGGCAGTCATCCCCGCTCCAGCAGGGGTACCCAGTGAGAGGCACAGCTATGGGACCTGGTGTGTGTTTATTTTAACCACTTAGCCAGAGAATGCAGGCCTTCTGTTGTCTTTAACCAACCTCAGCCCCTGGCTTTCCATGTACCTGACACTCCGGATCCGCAACTGTGGATCTGAGCTAAATAATACGCACTTTTTTCATGCCACGGAAATTCTGAGCTTAGGCCTTAGACCTATAGAAACTGTTATCTGTTAGAATCATTCTCCAGTCATGGCATTCGGGAGACATCGTGGCTAGTAGTCAGACTAGCAGGGCTCCAATCTAAAAATCCTCTTATACTCAACAGGTGACACCCAGACTGCATGTTAGTTGTTAAGGAGTGTGGTAACAGAAAAACGTGAAAGAAAGAGGTCAGAAGGCTTCAGAAGGTGTGTGTGGGGCACAGAGAGGGCAGGAAGATGGCAGGGAGAAATAAGTAGAAATTAGTTTGAAAATGTCATAATGAAAGCTAATACTTTATGTGATAATTTAAAAGTATTTTTCAAAACAGCTTTTTTGAAATATAATTGTAAGGAGCATAGAATGGAAGCCTGTGGGCAAGGCAGAGTAGCCACCGGGTGACGTAAGACAGCTTGTGTGGAGTGAAGATAAGGAAATAAAGAAAAATATTTTGATGCTTAAAGTGAGAAAAACAAGTTGAAAAAAAACATGTTTGTACAGAAAAACAAGTTGAAAAAAATGTGTTTACTTAAAGTGTGATAACCAGATGCAGAGTTTATACGCAAGAGTGTGATAAGCAGAAAGTACGAATTGTTTACTTAGAAGTATAAAGACAGAGACTTCAGCTCAGCAGTGAGCCCCGCCTGCTCTAGCTACAGACAGCGCTGCGAAGCTGACAGGCAGCCCTGCCTGCTCTGGAGCAGGCTGCTGTGCTGCTGCTAAGCTGACAGCTGCTGATAAGGCAGGAATCTCCCTCCGATCCCCAGTCCAGAGACGAGAGCAATTGATTGCGGCTTGACCAGACCAGGAGCAGGCCCGAGGAAGAGAGTCACGAGCGACAGGCCCGAACCAGCGATTGGTCGAAGCTTCACCACACCCCTCGCCTGAACACTGACAGCGAGACCAGACCCAGAAGGCTGCTGACAGGTCGTATTTTCAACTTACTGTTAGATTTGATCACAGTGTTAATTACATTGTATTGTTGTGTGATCTTGATGAGCATAAGTAAAGGTTATTGAACCGCCATTAGTGTCTGAAGTCTCGTTGTCCTTCGTCTCCGCCTGACCACGAAGAGTGCTCAGGAAATGCTCGTGACAATAATGAACTGGTCAAGAAATTCACCCTGCTAAAGGGCATAGTTCAGTAATGTTCAGTGTCTTCTGGGCTTGTCTATCTGAGGAAGGGAGGAAAGGAGAGGGGAGGGGAGGGGAGGGGAGGGGAGGGGAGGAGAGAAGCTTGCCGACAGAATGTCTTCCCACTGAGATAAAACTTCAGGACGAAGGCCAAACTCCTAAGAATAAGGAGTTGGACAAGTTCCAGGCCAGCTTCAGCTGTATACTGAGGGCTTGTGTCTTAGTCAGTGCACTTTGACCATGGCAACTCTTATAAAGGAAAACATTTAACTGGAGCTGGCTTACAGTTCAGAGAGTTACTCACCACCATCATGGCTGGAAGTATGGTGGTGCACAAGCAGGCACGGTGCTGCAGAAAGGCTGAGAGTGCTATATCCAGATCAGCAGGGAGTGGGCAAAGAAAGACAATGGGCCTGGCCTGGCTTGAGCATCTGAAACCTCAAGGCCCATCCCCAGTGACACACTTCCTCCAACAAGGCCACATCTCCTAATAAGTAAGCAGCAGCTCCATTGTCTAAAGACAAACTGAAAGACCCCGACCCTAAACAGCCTAACCAGTGTAAATTTTCCACAAGGCCAGTTAGCAAGAGTCAGCCTGAGGGCAAGTCACTAATAAATCCAGGAACTGCCAGTTAGAGGCCATCTGGAAAAGATAAGAAAGGCGACAGGAAAGCGGAAAGTGCTGGGATTGGCGACAGGAGGGCAGAGAGTGCTGGCAGTGCTTAATCTTAACCCAAACCAGATGTTCGTGGCTTTTCCAGGACACCATCAGAACTCTACAACCTTGTCCCTTAGCTGAACTTTGTATATGACTTACAATCTTGCCCCTTAGCTGAACTTTGTGCACGGTTTAAAGTAACCAATAAGATGCCTAAGCTGGATGAAACCCCCTTTCCCTATAAAAGGAGACGGCTTTTGTGCCCGGTGCGCTCAGTTAGCCGAGGCTGCTGATTGCCCGCAGGTGCCTGTGTGAATAAAGAACCTCTTGCTTCTTGCATCCAGTGCTCTGCTGTCGGTTCCTGAGCCGGGGTCTCTGAGGGTCTTTCAAAAGCACTCATGTATGAGCCTATGTGGCCACTTCTGTTCACACCACCTGTCTCAATATAACAAAACAAACCACAAACAGAGGGGGCACTGACACCAGCTGCCAGTTATCTAACTGTCCAGAAGAGTCAGTCACTAGTTGGACAATTCAAGGCAAGGGGTAAGGACAATAGAACACACATGACCACAACCAACATCATGGAAGCTTCAGGAAGGATCACACGCTAGAGCAGGGACACACAAGTAGAGGAAACATCTGTTGTTACTACCCGCTCAAGATGGGCTAGGCACCATAGCAATCCAAGATAATACGCTTTTGCTTCTGTGGAGCAAGCTCCTCTTCTGCCTTCTAGAGTGCACTAGCTTTCTCAGAAGAACAAAGCATAGAGAGGCAACATAGGAAAGCTGTAAGAGACTAAACCACTGGTAAACCTTTGCTCTCAAATCCTGACATTTTAAAGGTGCAAAGGAAGTGTAGGGCTCAACACTGGCATAGCCAAATGGAAACCAATGCTTGGCAATCTGGACGAGAAAGACAGATATGGATACAGTGAGACGTCTAAGGATGGTGGGATGCTTGCCAATATCCAGAGGACCTGATTCAATCCCTGGGACCCATATGGGGAAAATAGAGAACTAACTCCTGTGGGCTGTCCCTCACTTCACAAAAGAGCCATAGCATGTACCTTCTTCACATATACACAAATAAATGATTATAAAAGATTTATATTTATGAAAAATATAAAAAGCCTTTTGAGTGAGAGAACATGAGAGCCCCTTCAAGGAGGACACACCCTCCTGCTTGGGCTAAGAGTAGGACACAGTTAACAACTGAGTGGTGAGTCTCTGAAAGGCTCCAAGGGCTATGCAGAGAATGCAACACTATAAAAATGTTACATAATTTTGCTCCTTTTCAGAGAGGAAGGCAAGAAACTGTATGAGGCACTGGCTTAAACAATGGCTTCTGACCCCATTTTCACCAGGGTCATCCAGGAGTGCTCAGTCAGCTTATTTCTACAGTGCTCCCTGGAAACTTATTTATTTGGTACTCTTTGATGATTAATCATGGCTCCCTCCCAACCTGGAAAGTTTTGCAAATGTATCAAAATAAGAGACCACTGTAATTATTTTAAGTTATCTGAGATATGAGGCACACCCAGAAAAACCTCACAGTCAGGACATTTACAAAATTAAGTATCTCCCTTAGTAAATAAAAAGCAAATTCCTTCAGGCCAAAAGTTGTGAAACCCAGAATTGCCAGCATATTTTTGCAACACAGAACCCTGAGGTGATGGAGGATACAAAAAATAGCCCGGAGGAGGGTGTGAAGCAAAGACAGATAGCCATCCTACCCAGAGCACCAAACACGTGAACATTACCCACTTCTGCAGATTAATATGACAACAGAAAACAGAATCTGGTTATTCTTTTCTCAAATTCAGAAGAACAGCTTCCTTCTCAGGGATCCTTTTGGAGAAGCTTGTTCATAAACAGGGTTCCTGGTACCTGCCCTGTCTGTTGAGTGTCTCCACAGCTTCACACTGAGAATCCCCCAACAGGCCAGTCACTTCTCGGTGATGTCATGGAAAGGCATTGACATGCTGTTATTATTGCCGAACTGGAGACTCTAAAGGAAATTATGCTGCTGCCTCTAAATTTAAATTTTCCATGAAAAATTGTTCTCATTGCCACAGAGGCTTTGCCAGTGAACAAGAAAAATGATTTAATTAAGAGACAGCCATAATTAGATTTTTTTAGGACACTCTTTCAACATAAAAGTTACATTACAGCAAAGTTTCACTTTAAGTCATGACTTATTTTCAACAGACCATTCCAGAGCAAAGTTAAGTAAAAACCAAAAAAAGAAAAAAGAAAAGAAAAGGAATATTGAAGCGAGCACTTCCATAGTCAAAGAGGGATGAAGAGACAGAAAAGGCTGAGAAACCAAGAAGAGCCATAAAGACTTGGGCACAGAGAGAAGAAAGCTCAGCCATGGTGACAGGATGACAGATAAGTCATGGTGGGAGGAAGAGGGTGCCCTGCTCTGCAGTCTGCCCTCGTGTGCACAGATATGTCTAACCAAACCAAAGACTGATCCAGAACCTGAAGATATGGCCACTTGTCATTTCCTGGGATGTTCCAGGTAACAGCCAAGGCTAAGCCGTGGGTAGAAACTCAAACCCCAGGCTGAGGAGAGAGTAAAGCGCCTGCTGTGCAAGCATGGTGCCCTAAGTTCAGGTCTCCAGCTGAACAGAAAAGCTGGCCTCGGCTGGGCACACCTGTAACCCCAGCCAGCTGGTCAAAAGAGTGAGTCCTGGGTTCACTGAGAGACCCAATCTCAAAAGAAATAGAGAGAAGGACATCCATCATCAGCTCTGGCCTCCCTACCCACACACAGGCATGCACATACTATACATATCCATGTGCACATAGAAATAGATACATGGGGGGGCTGGAGAGATGGCTCAGCGGTTAAGAGCACCGTCTGCTCTTCCAGAGGACCCGGGTTCGATTCCCAGCACCCACATGGCAGCTAACAACTGTCCGTAGTTCCAGTTCCAGGCAAACACCAAAGCAAATAAATAAATAAAGTTTAAAAAAAAAAAAAAAAAAAAAAAAAAAAAAAAAAAAAAAAAAAAAAAAAAA
>PVIH01018803.1:0-37351 GCA_004025045.1 Sigmodon hispidus
GGAGGAGGAGGAGGAGGAGGAGGAGGAGGAGGAGAAAATTGTCCTCTTCCCTCCACAGACATTCGCAATCACTTGCATGCACATAGACACATAGACACGCACATGTGACACTAACACACACACACACACACACACACACTCACTCACACACTCACAATAGGTATGAGAAGGACCTCATGCTACCTTTTCTTCATCTTATGTGAGACAAGGTGACATTATGTAGCCCAAACTGGTCTTGGCTCAGCCTCCCCGGTGAGCTGCTGTATTTCCAAGTGTTGCTGATCTGAGGTCTCAGAAGTGAGGGGGCCTCAATGAGTTAGGGGATTCAGGGATCTCTCATGCAAAAGGTCCCCACCCCAACACCCTCTGCTGGGAAGCCCACAGCAGATCAACTCCTGACCCCATTGCCTCCCCACTGAGCACAAGCTGCCAAGGCCCCCACAGCCCCTGTCCAGCCCCTCCCCATCTGAGAGGCCTCAGATTTTTTTCACAGGCCAGCATTCCCATCTGAGATTTTGGGCCCCAGCCCCCACCCACTTACTCCAACACCTTGTGAGGTTTTGGAGGAGGGACCCCTGTGAGCCAGTGTGGGCGCCATCCTGTGCTCCTCCATTCCCTTTATTAGGTTCCAGAATGTCTCCAGACCCAGTCAGTACCAGAGTCATGTCACTCGTGTGTGCATGCAGACAAGCATTATTTATTTTATGGATATGGGGAAAGGATGGGGAAGAACTGATGAGATCAGTTGGAGGCCAGTGAGGTAACATCAGGTGGCCTTTGTGTGGTAGGTGAAGGGAACATGGGATAGAGCAAAGGACCAGTGAGGTGAGAAAGGGGCAGACCCAGGAGGTCATGGCTCAGTGGATAACTAGCTTGAGAACATGGTACTGTGGGCCAGGACACACCCTTTGTGGAGGGGAGTGAACTGGGAGCTTCCCTTTCCCAGATCTCCTGTCAGTGAGGTGCTCTTCTGGTGGTGGGATTGGGGAAGCCATGATGGAGACAAGAAGAGGCGACAAGACACAGACAGGGTGCCCCAGCCCTCAGTTCAAGGCCAGGGCCCTTGCTGATGCCTCAACATGGGTCAGATGGACGTCACCTGCTATTTCTAGACCAGCAATGGCTTGCAAGTCCTTCAGACGGTGCGAGTATTCACACAGGGGTTGCCCATCCACAACAACCTTGAAGCAGTGATCTTCACATAAGATCCACACCTGAGTAGAGAAACCATGACATTGTCAGGGCATTGGAAACCCAGGCCTCTGTCTCCCTGCCCATCTTTCCTTCCTCAGGAGCAAGCCTGAATCTTGGCCTCGAGCCAATGTGAATGGTTTGCCCTTCACCAAACACGAGTGCATTCTTTGCCTAGTACATTAGCACAGGCTGCACCCAACCACCTGTTCTCAATAAACAGTATTCTCCTTGCACAAATGACCCAGATTTTCTTGTGTCTTTAACCACCAGGCCCATACCTGACTCGCCAATACACAGGAAGTGCAGGTGTTACATGTTAATCCATAATAAATTCCTTTTCCATAGAAACAGCTTCTCAGTGTTTCCTGCTCCCTGCCACATCCTCCATGAGCACTCTGCATTCACAGAAATCTGCTGACAGATAACTGGGTAACTCCCATTCCTCCATGCCAGATCTGACCAAAATCCTAACACCAGACCCCACAGACTCCAGAATGTCTTTTCTGTGGCTGTGCCTTTACATGGTTCCTGCTGTCACCTTTCTCTGGAATCTGGCATGGTGTGCATGGGTGTAGGAAGGTCCTCACTGCCTGTAATGTAGCTCATGTTTATCTTATGGAAGCATCCCATTCTACTGGGTATTTTTACATGTGATTATTATGAAGATGATTTCATCCTAAGATGTTCTGTCTAATTGATAATAACAATGTTAGTTTATACAGAGATCTTAGGATTAAAAATCAAATGAGGAAGTGTCACCGAGAACACATGAGTTCCTCTTGAGGAGCCCAATAGACTGTGACTCAGGATAATGATTGAGAAAAACTACTGAGTCCCAGTCGCCCAACAGTTGAGATTCTTGTCATCTTAATGTTGGGAGATGTGTTCACAGGTTTTGGCATGCATTATAGCTGAAATAAAGCATTGAAGATGACTTAAAGATAGACTAATAGACATTTGCCAAATAGCTTTGAGGTAAAAAAGAACAACAGCAACAAAAACAAGAAAACAACCTATATTTTTAGAAAGGCACATAGTTTATTGAGAAACTCGTTAAGGTCAGAGGTGAACAAAGACACCCAGTTATCATTAGCTGATGTGGTTTTCCTGCTAGCATTGGCTGATGACCAATGTGCTGATATTTTGTGTATGCTTCAACAAATAAAGCTTGCCTGAAGAACAGAGGCCAGACAGTGTTGGCACACACCTTTACCAAAGCACTAGGGAGGTTGAGGCAGGAAGTGACATGGCTGGGGAGTGAGAGAAATACAAGGCAGGAGGAGACAAGCTCAGATTTTTTGCCTGAGGATTAGGTAGAGTTAAAAGTCTCTCTAGTGGCTGCTCCCTTGTCTGTCTGATCTTTCAGCATTTACCCTGATATCTGGCTCTGGGCTTTTATTAAGACCCATTAGTATTCATGCTATAGACCAAACATGATGATTAATTTCTTATACTCATTTCTGCCCTCAATGTCCTTATATAAAAATCTATTGATGAATAGGTGTTGTAGAATATTATTTGAAGATGTGTTATATTCATTTATGCTGTGGAACATTTGTTAAATGATGCAGAGGTCTGTTGTATTCTTCCTTGTTGATATTGTTTAACAATGTGACGGTGTGTACTTTGTCTGTCTAACTCACCCGATTGGTCTAATAAAGGGATGAATTGGTCAATAGTGCGGTAGCAGAGAGGATGGTGGGGCTGGCAGGCGGAGAAATGAACAGGAGGAATCTAGGGAAGAGTGGGGAGCAGGAGGAGCAGAGGAGGTCATCAGGGGACAGCCACTCAGCCACACAACCAGCAACGGGGTTAAAAAAGAGGTGTATACACAGAAATAAAGAAAAACTAAAGCCAGAGGCAGAAGGTAGACGAGATAACCTAAGAAAATCTGGCAAGAAACAAGCCCAGCTAAGGTTGATCATTCATAAATAATAATAAGTCTCCACGTGTGATTTATTTGAGAGACTGGGGCAGGCCCCCAGAGATTAAAGAGTAATACAATCAGCAAATAGTGGGGATGAGTAGAGATGCCTGATTGTTTTTCATGTATAAAAGTTCAGATTTGTGATTCCTTTAAGATTTCTTATAGGATAAACTTTTTTTTTTTAAAAAAAATTCATTTCTATTTTATGAATTGGTTTTTTTTCATGCATAAGGGTGTCAATCTTGGAATTACAGACAGTTGTGAGCTGTCATGAGGATGCTGGCAATCAAACTCAGGTCCTCCAGAAGAACAGTCAGTGCTCTTAACCACTGAGCCATCTCTCCAGCCCAAGATTAACTTTTAAGATAAATAATAAATTGATTGGTCTTTTTCTTTGTAACCTCACATTGTAGCCTGCCAGTAAAAAAAGATAATGCCTTGTGTGCTTACACAGTTACGTATAACAAGTTACTTGGGTGTGAATGTATGTGGGGTCTTGGGATAATTTGTTTTATCTATAATACATAAAATGTTTAATCATGTCAGGGATGTGAAAAACGGGCTGGTTTTTACTTGTATTCATTGTAATCATTGGCTTGAAAAATAGAGTGTGACTGCCTTGTCATTTTTATACACTAGGAAGAATTTGCTGGAGTATATAAGCTGTAAGAGAAAAAAAAGTTTAAATTAGATTAAAAACATCAAGAATGTGAGACAAAAATCACCAGGAAAATTGTAGAGCACAGAGGTATAATAATGGAGGAAGACATCAAGAGAATGAGTGAGTGTTTTCCCTGCACTCTATAATACAAAGACTCTGTGGATTCCCCTTGGAGCCCTATGCTTTTCGTGGTTGGCTCCCAGGGAGTGACAACATAGCAAGTGTGAGGCTAGCCTAGGCTACATGTCTCAACAACAGCAACAAATGCCAGCTCTTTCATGACCCATAGAGCCCCATACTCTCAGCTTTGTGGCAGAAAAGGTTGGCATTGCATTTTCAAATGATGGCTGCACATTGCCTTTGGATGGGCCCTGGGCCCTGGGTTTTCTTGTTTAAGCTCATGGGTGGTTGATGTCATTGTCAGGGTGGACAAGGCCTGCCCTGGGTACCAGGCTTCTAGCTGCAGCACTGGTACAGCTCTCAGTGTGCTTCCTTCTAGGTGACATATAACTGCATAGATAAATGAGTGAATGGCAATTCACTCTTGGATTTGATTGGCCCAAACTGGCTGAATGACCTCATGCACTCGATCTACAATAAACCTGTGTGAGGTTATTTGCTTCTCTATAGAAATCAGAAACAACAAGGCCCCTCAGTACAGGGCTGTACTCTGACCTTTTCAGGAAGCTGAAGCAGCATCTGGATGGGTTCAAGACTAACTTTATCAAGACCCTGTCTAAAAATGGAAGGAGAGATGGAAGATAGGTTTAAAGAAAGAAGGGAAAAAAGAAGGAAATTAATGGAGGGCTGGGAGATTGACATGGTGGCTGAGGCCTGTAATCTTAGCTCTTGGCTGGCTGAGGTCTTGGTGGCTGAGGTATATGGATCATCTCAGCTTTAGGCCAAACAACCTAGAGTGAGTTGTGGGTAAGCCAAAGATAAATGAGTCCCTTCCTAAATCAAAACGAACAAAATGAGGGATAGAGATGTAGGTTAGTTTTATTGTAGATGCCTACCATGCATAAGAATATAGTTCACTCCCCAGATCAGGGGAAAGGGCCACAGCAGATACAAACCCTAACCTCAGCAGGGATAGTAGTCACAAAATTCCAATTGGTAGAACATTCTTCCTTCACTGGAAAGCAGAACCTCATATGCCAGGTATCTGCCTCCATCCCATCCCAGACCTGTACACCCTCCTCATGCACCCCAGCATCTTACTGTGAATTCCTGGCCTTGATTAAAGGGCATTTTCCCAGGAAGACTTCTCTCCTCAGGACCCCAGGAGCTGTTGATCTGGGTGTTTCTGATGACAGCATTCTCATCAAAACGGGGATTCAGGTGAAAAGCGATGTCAGTGCCACGAAGAAGGTTGATGTGGAAACTGAGATGAGCAGTTCACATAGACCCTGAGTGACCACTGAGATCTGGATCCAGCCCCTACCCATCACCCCCAGAGGCTCACAGGACAACACTGAGAGATGCCATTCTCCCAAGAACCTGGGGCTGTGTCTTACCTCTTAGCGTTGGGCAGGACTGTGCCTGAAATGATGATGGACCTGGATGGGTTAAACCCATATGGAATGGTGGCAAAGAAGGGGACAGGCTGTTGGGAGCATGAAAACAGCTCATTACATTCTAAACTGATATAGTAGGGACTCAGTACAAGAGGCTGTGGACTTTATGGTCATCCCTCATGAGTCCAGCATCTTCCAGAAAGAATGCAGGATCCTTTACTTTGTTCATTCAATGTCTAAAGAAAACCTTCCAGTGTTTCCTAAAATACATTCCAATTATCACGAGAGGTCCTCTGGCAGGGCACAAACAGCTTGTTTGGGTGTGTGGTATCAATGGGATTGCCCAGTGCTCAGATGCTCATATATTTGAATAGTTGGCCCCCATTTGGTGACATTGTTTGGGAAGTATTGGGAGGTGTAGTCTGGTTGGAGAAAATATGTCACTGGAGATAATCTTTGAGGTATCAAATGACTTACACCATTTCCAGTCTCTCTCTGTCTCTCTTTCTCCTTTTCTCTCTCTCTCTTTCTCTCTCTCTGTCTCTCTTTCTCCTTTTCTCTCTCTCCGTCCCTTTCTCCCTCCTGCAAAATGTGAGCTCTCAGCTCCAGTACCATGCCTACCTGTCTGCTGCCATACTCCCTGCCATGATGGTCATGGTCTCTTCAGCCCCCAATTACTCTTTCTTTTCTCTAAGTTGCCTTGGTCGTGGTGTCTATAGAAAGGTAGCCAAGGCAGGTGTGCAGTCTGATTGTGCTGAAGGGACCACTTTGAAGTTTTCGCTTCTATGGAGCTGTCTACTGATTTACATGGATATTTTTAACTGTTCACTGGATGCAGGAACCTTCATTGATCATGGAAATCAGAGGACTGTCTCCCTAATGCTGCCCTCCACCTCTCACCCACCCTAACACAAGCTAAAGCCCAGGCCCTCCACAGGGAATCACTTACGTAGGCCGCATTGGGATATACCACAGGTTGGATTCCAGGAGCCTGTGAAAGAGATTAGGATTCTATACAGAAGCACAATGTATACACGAGACACAGACTTCCTGGGGACTCAATATCCAGCACCTGAGACTTCCCATTCCCCTCCTCTGTCACATCATCATTCCTGAACCTTCCTGCTGCTTTCCTGAAGCCCATACTTCCTTCAGGCACTTCCTGTACAGCTCCACCTGAACTGCACCAGAAGGAGATTAGCCTGTCCATTGGCAGGACCTTGGCATGGCCTTGACCTTAGTAAGTAAGCTAGAGCTGGGGCCCCCACACTGCAGCCTGGGCAGCTGCAGGACCAGTGTGTCTGGCAGCCCTACTCCTCTGAAGACCGTTTCTGATCTGCTGTCCCACGGAGAGTTTGAGCTGACCATCACCTAGCATTGGGCCCATCCCAGGCTTTCCCCATCCTCTTTCCTAAGCACTTCCATTCCAACTTTGTGACTCCAGGGAATTCTGGTTTTGATTAAAGGAAAGCGGTGGGCTGTGAGATAACAAAAAGTTTACTCTATAGGAGGCGTCTGCACAGAGATATTGTGAACTGTTTGAATGACAGTTTGAGCCTGGGGAAAAGAAATGGGTCTTAGCCAGCTCTCACCATTGTGATGACTGCTACCTGCCACTAGAGGGCGATACTTGACAGCCACCAGTAAGCCTGGACCTTGACCTGTAACCAGGGAGGTCACTCACCACAGACCCTCCCCAGACACCCATGTACACGAGGGGTGGGGAGAGGCATTTTTTACTGGAGGGAAGATGGACTGTGACTAGAGTCCCACCCCACCAGCCTTGATTTTCAGGAGGAGGTGAGTGTGCAGTTCCTCTGGGGCAAACAAACCCACTCTGATTTTATGATCTATTTCTGCCTCCTCAGTGCTGGGATTACAGCTACACTGCACCATGTATTGTCCGTGAAGTGCTGAGAATCAGAGCTGGGGCTTTGCAAAGTAGGCAAGTACTCTAACAGAGTTCACCCCCCAGCCCCATTTCTTTTGATCAGAGCAAGCCCAGCACACCAGCAACACTCTTTCCACCAACACTCCTGAGGTCTGGTGGATGGGGAGTGAATGTAGCCTTGCAGACTCATGGGGAAGGCTTAGCTTGTGTCCTCCTTTAACCCACAAAAGGAGAACTAGAGCCATATGAGGAGGCTCTAAAACATAGAGAAGGTCAAGGAACTTACCATGTTCACGGTGAAATGGGGTGGGTCATAGAAAACTCTTGAGTGACGTTTAAACAGAGAATTTCAGTGCAGTTGTCACTTTGTGAGGGACATGGAATGCAAGTTACAGCCTATGCAAGGTGAGAGTGAGCAGACTGCCCAAGGCGAGCAGATGCAGTGTGCCTGAGTGGTTAGTGAGCATGAGTCAGACTAGGGATTGTTCTGTTATTTCTTGTGAAAGAATCTGTACTTGTATTTATTTGTTATTTGGGGTTTTTTTTTTTATTGTTTTGTGTGAGACAGGGTCTCATGGAGTCCAGACAGAGGATAATCTTGAATTTCTTATTTTTCCAGATACTGCCCTTAAATTAATAGGATTATGTTATCCATCAGGTGTTGGGCTCTGTTGGCACCCAACCTAATGATTTTCTATAGTGGGAGAATGTGCTGTAGGTTATGCTAGGTGAGGTGTCTGTGCCGTGGTTGGTGGTTTTGGATGAAGGGAACCAAGCCCCAGGTGAAGTAAGTGAGACATTATCACAGGTTGGAACCACAGAGTGTCTTTGTTGAGGGGATGGTCATCTAAGGATCAAGGGGGTGATGACACAATTCGGGCCAGCTGGTGGTTGCAGAGGACCCTGTGTTGATGTGATGGGGCCTGAAGGCCCTGGAGAGCTTGTTGGTTGAACCTGTCTCTAGGTTCCATCTTTTAGCTACTGATGGACCCCGGGGCCTCACACTTAACTCACTTTAGGTTTGCACTCCCTGGGGTGCTATGGGAACTGGAGGGGCTGAGAGAATTGCATTGTGGAGAACACAGGCTGGACAGGGGCTGCAAAGGAGTGCTGTTAAAATACAAGCAAGTGTGGGTGACAGAAGCAGGAGCCAGGGCCAGAGCAAGGGCAGGGAAACAGTGAGAGCGAGGAACGAGGCCAAGCAGAGGGCTAGGTTGGCATGCACAAGGTCACAGTGCCTTTTCTCCCTCCCTCTCGCTCCTGCAGGAAGAGGGGCAGGAAAGGGGGTGTGAGCATAAGGTCAGAGGGAAAGGGGCCCAGCATCCCCAGGCTTTCTAGTGTTTCACAGAGTATCTCTGCAGATTGATTGACTGTGTATGGAATTTTTGTTACAAGGCCTCATGTAACTCAGGGTAGCCCTAAACTCATAATGTAAAAGAGGATGAGAATAATCTTGAAGTTCTAACATTTCTACTGTTGGAATTATAAGGCTAGACACTACATCCAGCTAGACTTTAAGACCTTGGCAAAACATTAAAGTTTTAAAATAAGTCAGGTGGTAATGCTGGGTGGTGAGAGTGGCCCAGGTCTTTAGCTCCAGCACTTGGAAGGCATACACAGGTGGATCTCTGTGACTTTAAGGCCAACCCGGTCCACATAATAGCAAGCTCCAGAATAGACAGATTACTCACAAGAAACCTTGGTGGTTTTTTGTTTTTTTATAACACAGCTGAGTGTGGTCCGGCGTGCATGTAATTCGCAGCACAAAAGAGAATGTGGCAGGGAAATCATAAGGTAGACCCAATCTGAGTTATGCAGAATTCAATGCCAGCCCAAGCTGTATAGTAGCCATCTGTCTTTAAGAAACATGGATTTTCAGAACTGGCCTGATGTTCCACACAGCACTGTGGTGTTTGAGGAAGAAGGATTAATAGCAGCTCCATGTGAGCCATGGTTATATAGTGAGACATTGCCTTCAAATAAATAAATAAAATAGATGGTTTTCAGAGTCCAGCCAGATAATATATATCTGTAATCCCAATATTCAAGAGAAACAGAAGGGTCACAAATTAGAGGCTAGCCTGGGCTACAGAGAGAGATTCTGACAAAAAATACAGCAACAAAATCCTCGTATTTAAAAATGTTGTTTTAGTGTGTCTTAGTTTTGGTTTTTCTTTTAGCTTTTTCTTTTCCTTCTTTTTGTTTTTACTTTATCTTATTTTAGTTTTTTGAGATGAGGTTTCTCTATGTAGCCTTTGCTGTCCTGGAATTCATTCTGTAGACCAGGCTGGCTTCAAAGTCACAGGGATCCTCCTGCCTCCCCCTCCTAGTGCTGGGACTACAGGCATGTGCCAGCACTGCCCAGCACTGTTAGTTTTTACTACAGAGGTAGAACAGACGCAGGCTGACCTCCCATCTGTGCTGTGACCCCTATTTGGATCCCATTTGATTCTCCAAGCACAAGTCTTTCTAGAGCTCCCTGGTCGTCTAGCAATAGATGTTGCAGAGAAGGAGCAGCTTTAGCATCTTAGAAACCAAGACAGATTGTTCATTATAGAAAAAGCATCACCAAGAGGGACAGAGAACAGACAGACAGACACCAAACCAGGAAACAGTGCAGTCTCAAAGCTACCCGGAGAAGAAACTTGTTGGGCACTGTTGGGTGGACACAAGCCCAGCTGGTCTCTGTCCTTCAACCTTGGACAGGTGCCAGCCACTCCTGACCTGGAAGGTGATCAAGGACAGCTGCAGGGAGCCGTTGACAGCAATGGTGTCCACGAAGTTATAGGGTATGCGGTGTGAGTACTGCAAGAAAAAGCTCTTGTTCACCATCACCTGTAATGAAGAAAAGTTGTTGTGGAGAAGTGTCAGTCCAGGCCACAGCTGCACTATACATTCAGAAATAAAGATCAGAATCCACTTCTCATGTCCAGCCGATTGAGGCAGGGGCATCATTTTCAGTGGAGTGCCAAGCACAGAATGTATAAGTCACTGCATCCCGTTTGTGGCTCGCCTTCAGTTCTGTCTATGATACCCCTCCTATTCCAGCCTTATCATGTCTTTTTAGAATAGTTTTAGAGCTATTTATTTTATGTGTATAGATGTTTTGCAGGCATGTATGTATGTACACCACATGTGTGCCTGTGGTGCCAGAAGAGGGTGTTGAATTCCCTAGAACTAATTACAGATGATTGTGAGCTGCCCTGTGAGTGTAGGGAACATCAGATCTCTGTGAGAGCAACAAGTACTGTTAATGCTGAGTGGTCTCTCCTGTCCCAGATTTATCTTTACAAACTCTGCTCATGGCAGTTAATTTTTTTGTTGATGTTGTTGAAAAGGGGTCTCCATGTAGCTCAGGTGGTTTTTAAACATGCCATGTAGCTAAGGATGGTCTTGAACCCCTGATCTTCCTGCTTTCATCATCCAAACACCAAGGTTACAGGCACCACCATGCCCAGTGTATCCAGAGATTTGTGCATGCTAGACAAGCACCCAACCCAGGGAACTCTATCCCTGCCCTCACCTGGGATAATATCTAGGTGTGCATAGGATGTGCTGAGCATCACAAAAAAGGCAACCTCAGTGTCACACAGACAAGTGTGGACACACTCACTCTACCCTGTCCTGACACAGTACCCACAGTTCCTCTGTAATGACACTGCCTTTTAGCATGAAGAAAGGAGAGAACAATGTTGAGGGTGGGAATGTAGCTCAGCAGCAGAGCACCTGTCTAGCATGCACAAGGCTAGGTTTGATCCCAACACCACAAAAAGTAGATGCTCCCAGGGAGCTGCAGTGGAGACATGCAGTTGATCTGGACTTTGGGACAAGTGGGGCTATCTGCACAGGAGGCTTTGACTGACAGTTGATAGCTGGAGGTGGGGGAAGGCAATTATAGAGGGGAACAAAGACACAAAAGCAGGAGGGTCTGTGGGGGAAACAAAGGTTCCAGAGATCGTGGAGAGGACGGGGGGGGGGGAGGATGGGGAGTGTGTGCTCCAAACACACTCCATTGGTCGATGAAATTATCAAAGGATAAACACATGTTTAATTTTTTTTTTTAAAAACCTATTGTGTCCAAAAACAACATGGTGACAGATTGAGGTATATTCTGAGGAAAAAAAAAACATTAGGTGCATCAGGACATACAGGCTGGAGTGTGAAGGGCAAGGTCACATCTGTGTAGTGACTACACTGGGACCTGATATCAATGCATGTGGCTGTTAACAAAATGTGCCCCCCCCAGTTTTTTGAGGGGGGAGTCCCCACTCACCTTGAAGTCCAAGTTCTGTACCAGGAAGCAAAGCTCAAAAGGCCTCCCCCTCTGGAATGGCATCTGCATCTTTTTCTCCACACGTCCCCAATGTCCTTTTCTCATCGTGTTACAGACCACAAACCCTCTTTGTTGAAACCGAGCATTGAAGTGGAAGGCAATGTTATTTCCACTGTCTTCGTCATCGTCGTCGTCCTTGTCTTTGATCTGGAAGTTCACAGTAATCCTACAGCAGAGAAAAGAGCCTCCTGGAACATGGCTTACCACCAGGGCAGGACTAAACTGCATCTCACTGTATTGTCTGTTAACATGTTTGGGTTCTTCTAATTCAAAAAAAAATGTATTTGCTGTAGTTATAGCATTTTGTCTTCCTCTATTCTTTTCTTAAAAGTTTAGAAGGACAATTCATACGGAATAATGACATCATCAACAACAATAACAATAACACACATATCTTATATCCCAGAGTTTAGTACTAGACACAGAGAAAGCACACTGGAAGTCAGCTCGTCCTTGGTAGATGGTGCTCAGTGCCTGCAAGGTGTTACACAGGCCTTGGAGGAGGATTGTCTTCAGCCACCTTACTGGGCTGTGACTCTGTGTGACCAGCATTGTCACAATTGGTTTAGTTGTTGACAGCTTTGGGAAGGAGGAACCTTGTCCAGGGAAGAGTCTCCAAGGAGTGACCTATGGGCTTGTCTATGGGGCATTTTCACTGGTGATGTCTGATGTAGGAGGCAATGCCTACTGTGGGTAGTGCATATCTGGGCAGGTAGCCTGGAGCTGCATTAAAAAGAAAGCTAGTTGAGCAAAGTAGGGGTAGCAGCCAGTAAGCTGCTTCCCTCTGGTCTCTGCTTCAGATCCTTTCTTGGCTTCCCTCAATGATGGATTGTAACCTATGTGTCAAGTCAATGCTTTTCTTATCAAGTTGCTTTTGCTCAGAATACTTCATCACAGCATCAGAGAGACAAACTATACAACTTCCATCTGTCAAGGCGAGATGGATATGGCAGAAGGAATGACCTCCATGGACTCATATCTTTGCATGCTTGCCCACAGGGAGCAGCACTATCAGAATGTGTAGCCTCGTTGGAGTAAGTGTAAATGTGATGAATGAAGTGTGTCACTGTGGGGCTGGCTTTGAGGTCTTATATGTTCACACTATGCCCAGTGTGGCATACAGTCTCCTGCTTCCTGTGGATCAAGTCAAAACTCTCAGCTCCTTCTCCAGCACCACATCTGCCTGTTCAACACTATGCATGAAGCCCTGATGATAAAGAACTAAACCTCTGAAACTCTAATCCAGCTTCCATTAAATGTTTTCCTTTATAAGAGTTGCAGGGACTGTTACACAGAGACACCTTATCTCAAAAACAATGAGTTGAGGGGGCCATAGTATCTCTTCACCACAAAAGAAACCCTAATTGAGACAATGAACCCACTGGACAATTGCAGCAAATCTGTTATGGTAGTAACAATTAGTTTCTGATTGGATTTGAGGTGGGAATTCACATCTGGTGCTGTAGACCTAGATAAAAGCCTGTACTAGCAGGTATTATGCCATGGTGCAGAAACTAATACCACTATTTTGTTAAATGGACACAATGTGTATACATAAAAACACCTCTACAGAATCATCTTTGTGTCTATAGATCAATACTGCTGTCTGCTTCTGGCAGAGAAGCCTTATTTTTTTTATGGGTCATGATACCTGCAGAAAAAGTGATAGCTATAAATGGTTACCAATGGTAAAAAACAAACAAAACCACAAATGGGCCATCTTTATCACCCCCTGCGAGGTCCACAGAACCTTGTGGAAGAAAGTGCAGAGAGACAGAAGGAATGAACGTCTTGGGAAGGGATGGGATGCTGTGGAACAGTCTCTTCCCCGGTGAACATGACTATTTCTCTTCTGCAGAGCACCTATGGTTACCTGCATAAGATGAGACCCACTCAGGACTACATCAGCACTGTGTGTGGAGGGAGAAGTGCCCCTGACACCTCACCCTTCCCTGGGTATTTTCAGGCACTTAATAGTAGGTGGGGGAGGCAGTACGTATTTTTCCTCCACCGTGCAGCCACATCAGTCAAGTGCCCGTGTTCCTGTAAACACACTTTAGTGCATGCTCATGGAAGCAACCTTTATGAAGCCCACTGGGTCACACACACATGCATGGAGTGGGAAAGGGGATAGTTGAGGAATGTAAGGGTTGAGAGGAGTAGGAGACAACAGAGGGTACTGTGTGAACATGGTCAGAATACATTGTGCACATGCATGACAATGTCACAAGGAACAAGATAACAAAAATGTTTAAAAATTAGAAGCCAGAGAAAAAAGAATAATGCCTTAAAAATTAATACAACTGATAACAAAGATGGACATTAACAATTTTAGCGACTGTGGGCTCAAGAGATTGTTCCCAGGTTAAGAACAGTTGTTACAACACTTGGATTTGTTTCCAGCAACCACATGGTGACTCATAACCATCTGTAACTCCAGTCCACACACACACACACACACACACACACACACACACACACACACACACACACGCATGCATGCATGCATGCCGGCATGTACGCAAACACACAAAAGTTCTAAGTTTAAAGAAAATTTCAAAATCAAGTGACATTGTTCTCCAGGCATAAACAGCCTTTCCTCCTGCATCTTGTCTTCATGGAATGCTGGTGTGTTTGGGACACAAGGGTAGTTAGTATGGTAGGAGGCATGTAAGGCCAGGGTAGACTTTGATTCCAGTTGCACATTATCTCTTGATATGACCCTTGCCCCACATTAAATTGGTAAGTTTCTGTTCTTAACAATAGTAGAAAACTTCATTTTGGCTCACTCCAGGGTGGAAGCCTCTCCCATAGCCATTTTGTGTACACCTGAGACTCCAAGCGAAGCCATTAAAATCACAGAACCTTCCAGAAAGGCAGGCTCACAAAAGGAGCTCCATCAGTGTTTGCTTTGCCTCTGGGTGTCACAGCCAGCATGGATTCAAGATCCAAGTTTAAGTCAACTCCTCCCAGGTGCCACACAATCAATCCAGCCTTCCCTGAACTCCTGAAGTAACTGAGGCCTGTTAGCTTCTCTCTGGTCTCCATAGCACTCACACCCATACCCCACACATTATTCCACACTCCCTGGCAGCTCCTGACAAACATTCTATCAAAATCCTCTCAAATGGAGAGCACCTTTGAGTGTGTTGTTGGAAATGTGTTCTGGAACATTCTAGGCAGCAGATGCTGATAAAGCCCTCAATGGCTAAAGACATCAGGACCTACAAGAAGCTACTGTGGCCTTAGCCAGAGACCATCCCAGCTGGGCTATGTGTGGGAAGCTTGAGCAGACCAGGATGGAAGACTTGATCCTTCTTAGAGACGGGCCTCACACAGCCAGCCCAGCCTGGTCTCAATATTGCTGTGTAGCTGAGGATGGACTTTAGTTCCTAATCCTCCTGCTCCTGTGTCCTGGATCTGATATTATGATCATGTGCCACCACACCTGTGGGGTTTTGTGTTTGTTTGTTTGATTTTGTTGTTTTGGTTTTGTTTGTGTGAGCCAGAGTCTTGGTAAGTTGCTTAGGCTGTCCTTGAACTCACTGAGCACAGAAAAGGCCTCCTGCCTCAGCCATCTCAGTAGTGGAGTTTACAGACTCACCAGAGTCTTGCTTTTTTGAAGCTGGGATAGCGTATTTCTCAGGCTAGCCTATGTAATTGAGGTTGACTTTGAACATTTATGTTTTTTTTTTTTTTAAGGAAGGGACTCACTATATAGCTTTGGCTGTCCTGGAATTTACTGTATAGACCAGGCTGGCCTCAAACTCAAAGATTCACCTGCCTCTGTGACTATGAACTTCTGATCTTCCTGCATCAATCTTTTCCTGCTTGCATTACAGGTATACACCACCATACCCAGTTTACGTTGGTATGGGGATCTAACCCAGGGATCTGTGTGTACCAGGCTAGCACCCAACAAACTGAGCTACATCCACAGCCCTGGGATCAATCATGAAAGGAACTTCAAAATATTTCCTAGGACTCGATAGTTGGCACGTCTGGAACTGGAGAGACAGCTCAGGGGAAGCACACTTCCTGCTCTTCCAGAGGACACTGTCTCAGTTCTCTGCATCCTCATCAGGCAGCTCAGAACTGCCTGTAACTCCAGCTCCGGGGGTTCTGGTACTGTCTTCTGGCCTTCACTGTCACCTGCACACACACGTGAGCACACACACACACACACACACACACACACACACACACACACATCTCAAAATTATAAAGGAAATCACATAAATCTTCTATGGGAATCCATGGAACTTATCTTTTTTCAGCACCATGTCACAGTGTCAAGAGCGCATCCTGTGACCTGCTGCTCTGGCCATGATGTCACTTCCCTCCTCAGACTGCAAGCTCCCTGGGAGCAGAGGGCTCAGGAGACAGGAGTCTGAGGAGTCTGTCAAGGGTGCCAGGATGGCAGGAGGCATGGGAAGGCCAGCTCTCTACAGCCTGATGCTCCATGGTTGCTGAGACAGAGGTCACTATCAATATTGTGATGGTTTGGCCCCCACAGACTCATGTCTGTTAATGGATGGTACATAGGGAATAATACTGTTAGGAGTGGAAATATTGGAGGAAGTGTATCACTGTGAAGTGGGTTTTGGGGTCTCATATGTTCAAGCTACACTTAGTATGGCACACAGTCACTTCCTGATGCCTGTGGATCAAGATGTAGAACTCTTGATCTATAATACAATATCTACCTGAGTACTGCTATACTTCCTGTGATGACAATGCACTGACCCTCTGAAACTGTGAGCCAGTCCCAATTGAATGTTTTCTTTTATGAGTGTTGCTGTTCTCATGGTATCTCTTCACAGCAATAAAACCCTAAGTAGAGTAAGTGTCATGCACATACCTAGTTGCCTTGCAGTGGACAGTTCCCTGGAGAGTGATCTGAAGTCCTTCCTGCAGCCCTCCTTGGATTGAACCAGAAAATGGGATGACCTACCAAGGGGAATTGAGAGATATCAGTTGGCTGACACTTGCCTGGTACGGTAGGGCCCAGTTAGATACTGGGTACTGTTAGGTGATGGTGGCATGGCCATCAAGGAGCTAGATTCCCAGCCTCATGGACCTTAGGTCCCTCAGAGATGCAGGCCCAATCCAGTTAGTTATAATCATTCTGAGATACGGGGAGATTGCCAGCTTTCTGAGGCATGAGTGACAGCAGACCTTCACAGTCTGAAGGAAGTGACAGCTGCAGAATCTTCCACAAGGAACACCATGCAAATGGTCAAGAAGATAATGAACTAGAATGAGGTTGGGGGCTGCTTTTCCCAAACCAACTTCCCTGAAAGATCTCAGGGTCATGACTAGTGACTCTGGAGGCCAGAAGACCAAAAGGACCTACCATTCTGTTTTGGACCACAAACGATTTCCTCCTAAGAGAGGGTCAGAGGGAGGCCTCCCCTCCCTTGACCATGAAACTATGGCAGCCAAGACCTCACCCTCCAGGTCAGCTCTGTTGTAGGTTGGTGGAAGCAGCCTCATTCCTGAAGCTCATGGCTCCTGTTCATGCTTGCCTGAGAAGCCTGTGAGCCTCAGTGTTTCCAGACCCTGCCAGCAGTCCATCTATCATGTCTCTTCCGGATCTCCCTAAAGTGTCCTAAATGAGCACTGGGCCCCACTAAGCATTCTGCTGTTTGGGTGTCAGGAGGATTCCAGGTTTGCTCAGTATCCATGTGAGTTTTCAAAACTTAGTCTCCCTTTGCCTTAGTTTCTTTATTTGTAAACAGGGATAAACTACCTCTCCTGCTCACTTCTTCCCAAGGCTGGTACCCTCTGCCTCACCTGCCTTACCTTATGCTCTCAGAGGCAAATTTCCAATTGATGACTTACCAATGTCTATAATGCCTTGTACAGCAGGGTGGCTCTGGGACAGACCTGCATGGTCCGTCTGCTAGCTGATTCTCATATCACTCCAGGGTGTTTACTGGCCTTTCTAACACCTCCTTTGTGTCAAAACCCTACACAAATTAAATACTCTAGGAGCCAGGAAAGCAGTGGAGGTGAATGAAGTGGCCAGGTAGAGCACAATTGGAAGTGATATGATTGGACAGAGCTGACCTCACACTATCTTCCATCTTGAACCTCCGCATGCGGGAAGGGACATGCACAGCAGAACTAATGAATATATGAACCCACTATCTGTCAAAGCAGAGAACCGCTTAGAGCACACCCCAGCTCCTCCTTCTCCTGACCATGCCTTGAGAAAGGAAGTCTTGGCTACCTCCACATCCTTCAGCCCTTCTGCACACCTTGGCCCACTGTCCATTATAAGGGAACCTGAAACATTGCTTCAGACAAAGCTATGTGGCTTCCTTTGCTAATCCCCCTCAGTCCTTTGTTATGAAATATCAGTATAAGGTGCCTGGAAACACCAACCACAGGGAGCTGAGCAGCCCAACTTTTACAACAACACAGAAATCTGGGCCATGAGGATGATTTTATGTTCTAATTCTGGAGTGCTCGAGACTGTCCACAAACGGTCCGCACACCTATAGTCTCAGCACTTGGAAAGTGGTCACAGGAGGATCTGAGTTCAAAATTAGTTAATTAGGTAAATATACATCCTGTGTTGTAGATGCGTGAGAGAATATTCAAATAACGCGAGACTGGAAAGGACAGAAAGTGAAGGTATAATAGATCAAGTAGGATATGACCTGGGGTCCCAGGCATGGTGACACTTCTCTGTGGACTCAATAAAGTTATTGCCTGACAGCCCAACAGAAAACACCCGCCCACCAAATTCAACCCACTGGCTGTTAGACCACAAATACTGGCCAGTGGAGGGATCGGCCATGACTTACATCCTGTCTCTGACCTTTCCTGGTAAGCTAAGCTTTTTACATGTGTCAGTTCTCAAGGCAGATGGATGGGACCACAGACGGCTTCAGGGTCTTTTGAGCGGCTACAATAAACTGCTAAACTCAGTGACTCCTTTCTTCTAAGCAAAAGACCCCCTCAGTAATAATCTCAGAGACCTCTTAGCTCTAAACTTAGAACCTTCCTCATCCTAACCCCAAGGACTCCCCAGTAAGCTGGTCCTCCTGTCTAAGATCAGCATCCTTTCCTCCCTAAAGACTGTAGAAGTGAGGAACGTCCTTGTCCTGTGGCTTGCTGTACTTTGTTCTGTGTTGCTGTTGGATCTCCACCATGGTCCAGCTTCTCCTGCTGTTAATGGCTGGCCTTACTCAGGAATTTGGTGTCAGAAATGTGTGTCAGTTCTGTCTATAGCTAACCTACACCTCATCCAGGCTCTTCTTCCTCACCTAACTGACGCTGCCTTCTGGCCTCCTCCATCCTCGTATTGTCTGTCCACCCAGAACCTATGGAAGCCTGTGATGGTCCTCGAGATATGGAGTCTCTTCCAGACCAACCCCACTGTCATCATTTGGGGAGACACCTCCTCACATTCATGTTGGCTCTGTCACTGAGTGTTTCAGCACCTGAAACAAACCACAGCTGACCCATATCTGAGCTCCATTGTTCTACCCTCATCCCCACCTGTGGTAAGTGGGAGAATAGTCAACCAGAGGAAATTGTGTCTTGACAGGGAAAAAGTTTTTTTTCATTTCTAGGATGCTAGGAATAAACGGGAAAGTCTCAAATTTGCTAGACAAGCACACTTCTTTGTATCAGCAGGCTGAGATGATCATAAGGGACATGACTCCTATTGGGGGCTGGGAGTAAAAACACAGCCTGCTCTTCCAGAGGACCCAGGTGCAGACCCCAGAATCCACATCAGGAAACTCACAAGGACCTGTAACTTCAGCCCCAGAGGATCTGACGCCCTCCCCTGGCCTCTAGGGTACCTAACAAAGGTGGCATACATTCACACACACCTAAATAGAGAAAGAGACAGAGACAGAGAGAGTTTATACTTAGCATGCAAGCCCTCCAAGGAAGTCAGAAGAGGTGGAGATGAGAAATCAGGTGAAATGAGTGTGGGTCATGTGTGCACAGAGAGACAGGGGCAGAGGAAGAAAGGACACAGAGTAGGGGCTGGGAGCAGGCAGCTGCTCTGTGAAGTATCAGTTCCCTCTGAGACAATGCTATGTCGCTCAGGCAAATCAATCGTAGCTGAGAATGACCTTGAATCACCTGCCTAAACTTCTTAATGTGTTGGGACAGCTGGTGTTGGCCACCATCATCAGCTTAGATTAGTATGTTAAATGGTGTCGCCAAGTTCTGAAACATTATTTTAACATGAGTGGATCTTATACTAAAGGCTGTTCATACCTCAGCACAGCTTGCAAAAGACTGAAAACAAACTAAAAGTCCATTCAAAGGAAAAATCAAACACATGATGCTGTTTGCATATGATGCCCTCAGTGTAGACAGGAGGAAGGTGTGGACTCTGAGCAGGACATGGGGCGACACCACCTGCATTTATTTATCCATTTGTATGGCTGGGGGGGGTCAGATCTGCAGAACTCAGTTCTCTCCTTCACCTTGTGGGTTCCAGGGACCAAGAGCCTGGCCCACTGGGCCAGAATGAGGTCATTTGTATAGAAAGTGTGAGGGGCAGCTATCTGCACTCAGTTACTAATTTGTAGACAAACTCTCTAGAGAAAATTCTCCAAGACTCCAAGGGCAAGGAAGGCATCAGGGAAGGTCCAGTGGCTGACCTCACTCACCCTCACCCTCAGAAATGGCCCAATGTTGACTTATGTGTCACCAAGGACTCTGTGGATGTGCTAAAGTCTCCTGCCACAAGGAGATTGCTGAATTACCCAGGCAGGCCTTACACAGTGACCAGCGTCCTAAAAGAGAGAGGTCATGGGGACAGGCTCTGCAGTAGATCTAACAAAGAAGGAGCTGATCTGGTGAGATGGATCAGAGGGTGAAGACACTCGATACCAAGGTGATGACTCACGTTAGGCTCTCAGGACCCTTATGCTGGATTAAAAAGAGCGACTCCCCAAGGTTGTGCTCTGACCTCTGTCTCATACACACAAATAAACAAACAAACTAATGAATAATGTTTTTTAAAGACCTGTGAGCTGCTGCTGGGGTGTGTGTGGTGTGGGAGGGGGAATGTTTGTTGCTGGACATTAAACCAAGGGCCTTACACACGATAAGCAGGCCACATTAAATTACAGCTCCAGAAACTAAACTTTCGGTTTGCAGACTCGCTACTCCCTGAACAGTTGAAGAACAGGGACTGAGTGAGATCTGGGGATGCAGGTTTCTGAGGAGGTCAGAACTTCAGTGAGTCCCTGAGGGTCTTAGCAGGAAATAATGGGAACCACATTTGATCCTGGCTTGTGCTGGGAGAGTGGTAAGGACTTGTCAGGGTTGCTGTCTTTTTTCTCAGGATTTATGGTCCCATAACCTTGGCTCTCATCATCTTGTGCTAGTCCTGACCCTGAGCAGGTCACTTGTATGTGTGTACTCTAGTCCCTTCCATGAGTAGTGACAGATGGAGCCTGACGTACTCCTCAGAAGATGAGATAGGATGCTGCTGGAATTTCTTTGTTTAACTTAGGTAATATAGACTTCTCATGTGAAGAAGCATATAAATGTCCTTGGCTCCTGGCTCACCAGGGTCACTCAAAGGGGCCACCTTGGGGAGTCTCATTAGACACTGGAATAGGCAAACAATCCTGGCCCTCAGGCCATGTCAGTGATGTTTCTCAACAGGTCATGAGTCACATGGCTTTCACACCTCATCAGCATTTCAGAAGACCACAGGTGGGCCAGGCCGAGATGTCAGTGGGTCAGAGTGACTGAGAACCAGGTGGAAGGAAGTGTGATCTCAGAGCTATGGACAGGGGACTGCACGTGGCCTTCACATCTGCTACAAGGACTGGCTTCACCTCTTCCTTTTCTATGGAAGGATCTCCCTCCATATTTGAGAACATTGTTTCGTCCTTATCGGTTTTATTGTGTTAAAGATAAGATTTCATCATGTAGCCCAGGCTAACCTTAAACTCCTATGTAATTCAGACAGATTGGCCTAAAATGCTGGAGACCCTCTTACCCAGTCTTCCAAATCCATATAAAACGAACATAAAACACAGTTGCCTGGTTTGAAAATGTTCCTCTGATGAGAAACCAGAGTGGGAATATCATGCTTTCTATGTTGTCTGCTCTTGAATCCTCACAGGCCCTGGACAGCCCTTTCCAGCTTTTCCCACCCACCTTCCATGCAGAGGCCAAGTCAGAAGTCTCAGCAGTGTGTCCTGGCACATTGGCAACTTCCAGGGCACCAGGAATAGTGAGAGCAGATGACAGAGTAAGGTTGATGCCAGGCCCTGGCAGCCAACTCACCCACAGAAGCCCCTGTCTCCCTCAAGCACACAGTGGGCACGCTGCAGCAGGCCCTGGGAACAGTTCTGTTTCCTCTACCATCTCCCTATGAGACCCCTCTTCTGGAAATAAATCAGAGCACTTTCATTCTCTTTGACCATTTATGGTCAGTGAATGAAATTTAAGGGCAGTAAGCGGGACCTCAATCTATCAAAACCTCAGTTTCTCCACACACGGTAGGGCCACTGAACTTTCTAGTGTGAAAACAAGACTACCTATAGACACCAAGAAATAGAGTACAAGAGAGCCCTTTGTACCTCACATTCTGCAGGTTTTCTTTGGTAAATTCTTACATGTTCCCTTGGAGGACAGCCTCCTCTTTGGAGGAACTCCCAGATGCCCCCAGACAACTCCTAAAATACCTACCATGTTCCGTGTGCTGCTTAAACACCTACATGCACTATCTGATTTCTCCTTACCCCAACCTCGGGAGATGGACTCAAGTATTATTCCCATTATACAGATGTGGTAATGAAACCCAGAGAGGAGAAAGTACCATGTGTGAAGTCTCCTAGTGAGGAAATGATTGAATGGAGGTTCTCTCTTACGCAAATACCTTAAGTGTCATGTGGTTGGCTGTTACCAACACACAGAAGACCATCTACATCTCCATATGAACTATCTTCTCTTCATATGCTACCAGGCAGCATGTACAAGCCTTCCTATTAGTCGATACATGGATCTTGTTGAGTAGAACCCTGGTATCACCAGAGGCACAGTGAGGTTAACCCAGAACAAGAGCTGCATCATGACCACCCTGCCTAGCTTGTCGGCCTTTCATGTATTGCCTGTGGGGACACACCACCACTCCCCTGGCCAAGCAATTGTTTCCTGAGAGACCAAGAGGAATTTCCTCTGATTCTGGCCTTAGCTTTTCCCTAATGTCCCCACTTACACCTCATAACTCACCGGGTTCATGTAAGGAGCTTGGGTGTGCGACAAGGCCATGTCTCCTGTCTCAGGGAAGCAGCACGCTTTTCCTCACTTGCTGACAGACCTCTGCACAGGGCCAGGCTCAGAGAGGAAATAGAAACCAGAGCCTGGAGTCAATGCGGGGAGGAGTCAGAGGCTGAAGGAAGCCCCTGGAGGAAAATAAAAGGAAACATCATAGTGGAGAGCTGAGGTGGGGTCAGGGGGAGGATCTGGGTGCTCCTTCCTCTGATACTTTGCCACGTCCTCCTGTTCTCTGCCAGGAGAACCAATCACATCCTTTCTCTGAAGTTTCAAAGTGATTTAGCCAAGTGTTTCTAGACAGTCTTGGCCAGAGGATGTGGCTGTTCTTGCACCTCATCCCTCAAGCTCAGGCTTGGCTTTCCCTGTGTGTGGGAAGCCATGGGGAGTACCTGCTGCAGTGCACTCTCCCTGCAGGGAAAGTGATGCTCAAGGACCATGAGCAAGGTTGCACAACTCTTTACCGGCAGTCTGACGTCTCTGCGAAGATTTATAGTTTCCAAGACGTATTTTTCCCTTGTGTAGAATCTTAACAACACAAGAAGAACTATTTTGCAAGAAAACACCACTGAGATTATTAATATGGAGTATGGGTGGGGGTGCTTCGGGAACCTCATTTTCATGCGCCAATGAGTGTATCTGTTCTCTCTACCTTCTTGTATGTCTCCTTATTTCCCCCTTTTTTGGGATAAGAAGAGAAAAATTAATCAATACAGTAGAATATCCCAAGTAACAAGAAGGAGACCATGGGAATACCTGAATTAGCTTTTGAATATTTATAAATATCATGCAATCCCAGTGTGACACATGCACACCTCCTTTCCTCCCCCTTCCTCCCTTTTCTCTTCTTCCAACCCTGTCCTGTAAGCCAGGCTGACCTTGAACTCAGTATGTAGCAAAGGATTGAAAGACCCTCAGGGACCCCAACTCCAAGAACTCAGACAGAGACCACAGGCTGTAAATGGCACGAGGTAATTTTAATACACAGGCACCTGTGGGCGATCAGCAGCTTCAGCTAACTGAGCGCGCCTACAAAGAACAGTCTCTTTTTTATACAGTGAGAGAGTCTCATCAGCCTGAACATAAAGACATATATCATATCTCATTAGCTACTTTGAACTACATATAAAATTCCGCTAAGGGGTAATGTGGTAATCATTAGCAAGGCTCAACTTTGGGGCAAGATTGTAAAGTTTTTGATCCTAGAGGTGCTGTGAACATCTGGTTTGTGTTAAGATTAGACACTCCCGGTCTCTTCACCCTCCCATGGCCTTCCTTATCTTTTTAAGAAACCTTAACTGTCGGTTCCCTGATATACTAAGGTTTTGCCCGCAGGATGACTTCCTGCTAATTGGCCTTGTGGAAATTTTGAGGTTGGGGTCTTTCAGGATGACCTTAAATACTGGTCTTCCTGTTTCTATCTCCAAGCCTGGATGATAGGTATAGGCCACCTGCACCAGTTGCTGCTGGGATTTCAAAAATTCTATTTGATTTTGAAGGATCCTGGGTTCAAAGGCCCACCCAAGCATTCAGTTCAAATACTCAACAGAGCACCCCCTATGAGAAAATAAACTAATTGGCCGTAATCAACTCAGGTGACCATTAGGACACAATGGTTGAACCTGTGGTAAAAATACCAGAAGTTCCAAGCAGAATAGCTGTGACCAACTGCAGGTTGTAAAAACCCCCTAACCAGCTGACCTTAAGGCAACCCCATGACTTTTGTGAGCAGCCTTATGACTCGAAGTATGACCTTCAAAGTGACCAATCATGTATTATCCCAGTTGCTATGGTGATTTTATGGTCTTAGCCTTTAAAAGAGATATGAGATTGTTACTCCCTGATACTCTTCTTGTTCTGGAGGCAGGGAGGTAGCCTGCCTGTACAGATGAAATAAATCCTCTTGCTTTTTACATCAACTGGCCTGGAGTCTGGGTTCTTGGGGCCCCCCTTCCCGAGGATAGTACCCTGAGCCTGGGGCCTATCAGTATTATAATAAAATTCCAGAGTCACACATTGAGGAAAAGCTGAAAGATCAGAGAGACAGAGAAACAAGCCACAGACACTTCTCACCTAGCCACTCCAAGGATCCTCAGACTCCATGCCTCTCTGTCCTCAGGCGAAGGGAAGGCAGTCCCGGGCAGAGGGTGGACTGTCTTGACCTCTCTCCTCTTTCTCAGTCCTGCTATCTCACTTCCTCATTGCACTCTCCTAGTGCTAGCATTAAAGGTGGGTGCCTTCTCTGCCTGGCTCTGTTTGACCTTGAACTCTGCCTCTGGAGTGCTCTGAATCCCTAGGACCCCTGTCCTCTGGGTCCTACTTCCAGGACTGAGTCAGCTCCACTCTTCCTAACCTGGGCAACTTTCTGCCTGCACATGGCTGCTCTGACCTCTCACCACCGGCCTGATGTGGGAACACCAATGTGCCTCCTTGCTGTTTTCTGGCCGAGGCTTCAGGCAGAAGCTTCTCTGTGCCCTGTGTCACTCTCCCTGCTTTTCCTGCCTCAGTCAGCTAATACCGGACAAACAACGATAACCAGGCAAAGGAAACAAGATAGAACAAGAGAAATAAGGGCCCTGCTGAAAGTTATGACCGCAGTCCACAGATCCCTCTCCTCCATAGCCCTGGATTCCACATCGGGGGTCAGCAGGAGACCCTTACAGATGGGGCAGGGGCAGCCATAATGCCAGGAACATGTGTTATGCCTGACCAATTCTGGGAAAAACCAGTCACCCCGGGTGAGGTCCACCCAGGTGGGGTCCAAATGTGACCTGGGGCAGTAAGCCCCTGAGCACAAGCCAATCAGTGTCTCATGTCCCCAAGCAACACCCTTCTTGTAGTGTTTGCCTTGTAAAGTGCATTAACCAAGGACAGGCAGCTCCTCCTTGTTTCTCTTGCCCCTGCCTGGCTTGTGATGTGCTGCGAGTAAACCTTGCTGTTGTGTTTCTAGCCCTGGCTCCATAGGACCTTCTTTAGGAAGGCATTCCTTTACTCTTGGAAGGGGTTCACACTCCTGAACCCCCATTCCTGTTCTCTCATGCCATCAACCTGCATGGTCCATACAGTCATCTAGACCAGTCAAAACAAACACTAGCCCCAGGTGACCTTGGTAAAATTTATTCACCAACTCCAGACCCCTACACCTGACTGAGACACAGGGCATATTCTTAGCAGTGAAAAAACCCCAATATAACATGTTCAACAAGACTAACCAGTTAAACCTAAAGCATTTTGAGAAGACAAACCCAATTGATAGAAAATATAAAAACTTTTACTGTACAAATTTTACTTCTTCTGTTTCTGTGAGTTCAAGGCCACAGGCCTTTAATCCTAACCTGGATGGGATAGGGTATATAAGGGCTGTAGAAACCCCGAGAGAAGAGAATCTACTGCGAGAAACACCTGGGAGAATGTACTGGGAAAAGCAACTGGGAGAAGCAACCAGGAGCGAGGCTGAGGAAGTTGAAAGACAGCTGGGTGAGAGTTGACTGTCGTGCTTCCTCTCTCTGATATTTCAGCCTTCCCCTGATAATTGGCTCTGAGTCTCATTTGTGATACTATAGGGTGGGGATGTCCCTAGAGTCCATGGCTACTGCTGGCATGCACCCTGAGTCTCCGTGTTTGTCCTCTCTGGCCTGTATGCCATGTTTGGCCTTGGCTGCAGCATGTGGATTGTCCTTCACCATACCAAAGAGTGTGTGTAGAGGTGATGGATGATAGTGGTGAGCCCCCAAATCCTTGAAGATGGGGCAGTGTCTGTCCAGGTGTACTCCAGTTCCAGGTCATGGGAGAATCTTCCTAGCTTCCACCCATAGAGATGCCTCCATGATAGTCTCCTTAGCCTCAGAGGAAACATCAAAGAAACAAACCTGGCAGTGTCCACTAGGGAGAAAGCAAGTCAGCCTGAAATATAGGAACAAGGAACTTGAGGCACTCAGGTAACTACTGGGTCAAGGACAAGAGGCTGCCCCCCTGCTCACTCAGCCAAGCCCTCACCTACTTCCTGGACATCACCACCCCTCCCACCCAGCTGCAGCTCCAGAAGCTGGCCCGCCTGGCCACGGAAGAGGCTGACAGGCAGAGACTGGAGACCCTGTGTCAGGTGAGGGTCTACCTGATGAGTGAGGCAGGGGAATTTCATAGAGAGGAGGGAACCGAACCCAGAGCTGAGTTCAGCCTCTGAGATCATCATCCTGAGTTCCTAGGTGTGACTTGTCCATGTCTGGTGGGGCTCAGCATCCTCTGCTGTCCCATCTCTGGTACACAGTAGGACTGTGTGAAGGACTTTCTCTCAGAGTGAGGGTGATGTGCCTGTATTCATGCTTGTCCCATTTCAGTGACAAAATACATGACGGAAGCAACTAAAGGAAAAATGGTCCAGCCAGTCATGGTGCGGTCATGACAGCAGGAGTGTGGATGGCTGGACTCCACTTCCTGAGTGAGCTAGCACAGAATGTAGATGCAGATGCTCTACACACTTTTTTTGTTAGTCTGCGGCCACAACCCGTGGGACTCAGGGTGGGTCTTCTCCAGTTAAACCTCTAGGAACACACTCACACACAGAGGGTTTCCATGTTGATCCCAAATCCAGTCACGTTCACAGTTAACACATAGTCAATGTGTGCTTCCTCGGATGTGCCATGGAGGAGCAGCCTCAGTGGATGACCTTTGTCTTCGCAAATATGGAACAACAGTAATGGTGGTTAAATGGATGGAATGGCAGGTGTGGAGCAGAAATACTGAGTAGTGGAGTGATGTAGTCGTCTTTGTAGACATCACTGGACACAGTACTGACACCTCCACATCCCTATGTGAACCTGACTCCACAAAGACTAGGGTTAAACCAGGAGAGACATTTAGCCATGATTTGAACTCAGATCCAACTGGTTCCAAATTATATTATAATAAGGAAGTGAGGTCAGCTGGGCATGACGGTACAAAACTATGAATCTAGCACCAGGAAGGCTGAGCAGGAGGATAATGAGTTAAAGACCAGTCTAGGCCAACAGAAGATTTTAGATCCAATCTGGGTTGTATACAAGATCATGACACTATCCACACACCAAAGACAGAGGTCACTGAGCCCTGCCTAAGAGCTGCTAATGTTGGAGAGGTTCCTGTTTTTTGATTTTTGTTGCTGGGTCTTTGCTTTCTGTTCTTCTTCTGTGGGCCCTGGGGTCAGCCTGAGGCCTTCACACATGCCAGGCAAGGGCTCGACCCATAAGACAAATGTCCATGTCTTCTCTCATTTTTTATGCTGAGGAAGGGTCTTACTATGTTATCCAGGCTAGCCTTCAACTCTGTCTGTAGCTGCTGTTGGCCTTGAACTTGGAAACCTCCTGCCTCAGCCTTCCGTTTAGCTGAGTTTTCAATAATGCTCCTCTACTTTAATCCTACCCATAATGTATTTCTAGGCACAACTGAGAAATCCTACTGGCTGCCCCAAGTCCTTGCTTTTCCTCCTAGAGAGTGGTTTCAGCACGCTGGACAGCACCACTCCTTGCCCATTTTTCTTGATGGAATGAATAATGGGGGGACAGCTCCTCCCCTACACATGGCAGGTCCCCCAATTGCTCACATTACCCTTGGGTTTTAGCCTTCAGAGTACAATGACTGGAAGCTCAGCAATATTTCCACGTTTCTAGAGTTCTGGAATAGTTCCCGTTGTTGCGTGCGCTCGCTGTCTTTATGTTGTTCCAGCTCTCTTTTCTGAAGCCTCGCTACTACTCTGTCAGCTCCTCCCAGGATCACAAGCCCTCAGAGGTCCACCTCACCGTGGCTGTGGTCACCTACCGCACTCGAGGTGAGGCGGGGAGAATCTGATGTCTTGTGCACCTGTTACTTCTAGGGCAGCTGTACCTGGTCACTTTCTGTTGCTGTGACAGACACCATGGACCCCATGAACAATATGGAAGAAGAAAGTGTGTGTTTCACTTACAGGTTACAGTCTGTCATCAAGGAAAACCAGGACAGGGTCCTGAAGCAGGAACCATGGAGAAATGTGAATTACTGGCTTTTTTCCATCTGGCTAGCTCATCTACCTTCTTTTTGTATCTCAAGACCACCTGCTCAATGACAGCACCACCTACCTTGGTCTAGACTCTCCTCCATCAATTAGCAGTGGACTAAATTCCCAACAGAGGTGCCCATGAGCCAGTCTGGCAATGTTTCAGATGGGTCCCTCTTCTTGCGTGTGTCAATTTGATGGCCAAGATTACCTGCCCTGGCAGCAAGTTCCCTGTCAGAGCCATCAGTAATGTGAGAAGCTGTATAGGGTACATTGTCATGAGGCAGACATGAGGCTCACCTCTTTGTTTACCTTTCTGACTGTGGGAGATGACTTCCTTGCACACTTTACAAGGGAGAAAAAAGAGGAACAGGGTGATTATCTCACTTGTTGGAATTTAATGGCTGTAACTATGTAGTGGACCATTGTTACAGTCTCTTGACTGTTGAATAGGCTCAAATATGAAGAGCCTTGAACACTGGGGAAGCCCAGTTTTTCCTGGCCATCCTAATGATGCAGCCCAATGCAGAGACCTTTCTTCATTCTATTAATGCTGTCATTCTGTGATGGCCATGTCCCACATCCATGCTGGGGCCCACACTGGCTAAAGAAACTGCTAAGTGCCCTTATAGAGTAGCCGTAAAGCCTTTAAAGAGTTCAGGTATGGAAATGCCTAAAGCTATGGCTGTGTGGGTGCCCACAAGCAATGGGTATGATGAGGGAGGGGGTGGGGTGGGTGTGAAGCTACTATAGGCTTGGAGGTCCAGTGTTTTGTCCATTTAGCCTTGGATCCTGCACTGGATGGACTTGGCTCCCTGTTTTATGTCTGTAACTGAGCTCTGTCTGAACTGGAAAGGCAGAGCAGGGTCCATGTCACAGAACTCTCCCTTCTTGGCAAAGAGCAAGTTTTTAAATATTGGGCAGAGCCTGTATTTAGACTGACCACCCCTCGTCACTGGGTCAGAGGGGAGCTGCATGTGAGTCCCGGGGAGGCTTGTTTGTGCAGAAGAGAACCAAAGGACTGTTCATGTTTCTGGAGGCTTCATTTATGTGTCTGATCTCGGGGGAAGTGAATGAAACTCATCAGAATCTGCGGTACCTACAAGCCTAGGAAAGGCTGCTGGGGAAGACTGTGATGTCAAAATAGGCAGGAGGAGTGAAGACCAGTCCTCATACAGGGCTCCTACTGGCAAACCCTCCTTCATGAGGACACTCAGCTGGCAGCCCTGGGGGATCACTTCCCACTGCTGTAGGCAGAGCCTTGACAAGACGGTGCTGGGAGGAGCCCTAGACAAGCACCAGGGAGATGATCCTGAGCGCTGGTTCTCAGCCTTCCTCACGCCTCGGCCCTTTTATACAGTTCCTCCTGTTGTTTGAGCCAACCATAAAATTATTGCAATTATTACTTTATAACTGTAGTTTTACTGCTTCTATGAATCTTAATGTTAACATATGATAAGCAATACTTATTAAAGGGTCATTTGACCCCTGAAGAGGGTCACGACCCACAGATTGAGAACCACTGCTCTAGATTAAAAGTGAGGGACCTGAGCATGGGCCTGAGTCCCCCATGACTTTAGTCACCTGCTCCTTTCTCTTCTCTGTGACTCAGTGTCTGCAATGGAGGAGGGAGAAGTTCCTCATCAGGTCCCTTACAGCCTTTCCTGCTCAGAGTGGAGGGTTGGGAGGAAAGGTAACTCCTCCTTCAGGAACTAGGCTCCCAAGGGGCTTGGCAGTGACAGAAGAGCACCCAGATGGTTTCATGAAGCCAGAGGGCTGTTATTTAGGTCTGTGATGTCCTTGTAGATGGTCAGGGTCCCCTGCATCATGGCGTCTGCAGCACTTGGATCAGTAACCTGAAACCCAAGGACCCAGTACCCTGCTTTGTGCGAAGGTAAGCACCCACTCAGGGCTCTTTGGAATCCCCAGACCTATTGATTCTGCAATACAAGGGAAGGATTTAGGACTGAGTGCTCCCCTTGGCCCATAAAGGCTTAGGAGGATAATTCTGAATTTCTTTATTTTCTGTCTGGTAATAATGTGTAGTGGAGGCCATATGAGGACATTGGTGATGATGTGGGGTCCAGAGTCCAGCGAGACTGGCCCTTCTTGTCACAGGACTTGAGTATAGGAAGATGCTGTGCCCAGGGAGGGAGGTCAGAGCTTTGTAGAGAGCTTGGGAATCAGTGTGTCCCTCCATCCCTGACAACACCTACCACCCTACCATGGGCTTAGCTCACGGGCCTATCCTGCATGTGCTTCTATCGTGAGGTGTCTCAATAGTAAAGTGTAGTCTGAATTTTCTCTGTCCCTTATGGTTGGTCCTAAAGCCATTTAGTCCCAAATAATCACACAAAGGCTTGGCCTATGGCTCAGGCTTATTACTTGCTGACTCTTACTCTTAAACTAACCCACGATTCTTATCCATGTTTAGCCTCATGTCTTGGTTCCTTTTCTCAGGGCAGCATCTCATCATACTTCCTCTGCATCTGCTGGCATCTGCTCTGCTCTTCTCTTCCCAGGATTCTCCTTGTCTGTCCCACCTATACTTCCTGCCTGCCTAGCTTCTGGCCAGTCAGTGTTTTATTAAAGCAATTACTATTTTCAGTGACAAATACAGCTGGTTTACATAGTCATATTCCCGCAGCACTAAGGTCTCTTTCCCTCTGTCTCCCCACAGTGTCAGGGTCTTCCAGCTCCCTGCGGACCCCTCCCTGCCCTGCATCCTCATTGGGCCTGGCACAGGCATCGTGCCCTTCCGCAGTTTCTGACAACAAGGCCTCCATGACTCCCAGCACAGAGGTACAGGAAGGGAGCATAGTAGGTACCAAGATCTGATCATTGCACACGCACGTCCAATATTACACTGTACTCCATACATAGGTACACAGACTTGGGGGATTGTTCCCTGTGCCACATCACGCCTTCTTCATGTTTTCTTATACATTTAAAAAAGTATTACAGGGGTGCATGTGCCCAGATGCACATGTGGAGGTCAGAGGTCAGCTTGCTTCTCTCCCTCTACTAGATATGTCCCAGGGATCAAACTCAATTTGTCAGGCTTAATGGATCCTCTCCCTGCTGAGCCATGTCCATCCCCTTGTGCTGGGCTTGTTGTTTATTTAATGCTGGCTTAGCCTTTGGTGCCATCTAAGGAGTATCTGGTAGAGTGAACCTGTGAAGAGCCTTCAAAGCTAAGGGAGAGCCAAGCAATAGGTGTTAGATGGAGGCGTTTCCCCTTCATTTGACAAACACCACCCTCCCCAAAAAAGGACTTCTCTATTCCTCGAATTTTCACAAGGAGCCTTCTAGGAAATTTTAGCATTGTTTGTCATTTAAGACCATGACTGTGAAGTCCAGAGCAGTCAAGAGCATTCAGGAGGGTGTTTGGGATCCTGGACACCTGCATTTGATGCAGCAGCCACGTCAGGATGCTGTGTCAAGAGAGATGATTTTCACAAAGAAGGACACAGAATTTCTGTTATTTCACTAAAAGAATGCCCTTAGCATGTTAAACACATGCACACACACAGGCATGTACTCAAGCACCTATCTACTTAAATATTTGAGACAGTGACTTGCTGGTGCATTCCTGGCTGAACTAAAAACTACATGGACAAGACTAGCCGTGAATTTGCAGCAATCCTTCTGCCTCTCCTTCACAAGTATATGCTATAGTAATATTTTAAAGGAATAAAAGTAAAACTAAAATGCAACCTGGCAAATGCAAGAAATATCTATGTGTTGACAAAATCATCACTGAAACTGAATCATCCTCTCCAAGATTGCTTCCATTAACTATAACAATGAGGTCATCAATATAAAAACTTGCATATTGGGCACTTGATGGTCATGGGTTGACCACTCGTGGTCATTTGGTAACTGCAATGTACCTTATCTTAAAGGGCTCCAAGGAGGCCCTATGACCTTTATGTTTGGGTGCAGGCACCCAGAGGGGGACCACCTCTACCAGGAAGAGATTCAGGACATGATCCACAAGGGATCGCTGCACCAGGTGCATACAAGCTACTCCTGCCTGCCAGGAAAGCCCATTGTAAGCACAGGCACAAAGCAAGCCCACAGACTATGTTGATGGCTACTATGTGGGCTACAGAGGCCTCCTTCTCTGAGTGTTAACCTCTCAGCTCCAAACTGGAGACAGTTTGCACAGCCTCAGGGGATATGAAGAGAACTTCAATAAGAAGACCAAGCCCAGAATGCTTCACTTCATCACATCACATCCATAATGCAGCCAGATGTGAGTGTCCTGCAGCCCTAGGACACAGGGCTATGCTGGGAGATTGGCTTTAGCTCAGCCCTGCAAGATTGGAATGTGGATCTAATCCCCCAGGATCTTCAAATGGACACTGTGCTCCATGGCATGAGCAGTCAGTATAGACTCAGACCAGAAACTGTTTTCCTGAAGTTCCCCTTGGTTCCAATGCCTGGACCACTGCCCATTTAATGTGGAAAAATAACAGAATCCTGACCAACACCAGGACTTTCTTTATAAATGGGTAGCCTGGTAGCCAACACCACAGCCCTAAATCAAAGCCAGGGTTGAGACACGGTGGGAGTTCCTTCATCCTGCGGTATAGTGATGTCATCCTGTCCTAGGATGTCATCCTGGGGCAGGGAGATGTCAGAGCTCTGGGCAGGGCCATTAGCTTGTTGGAGTATGTCTGAGGTGTGCTGAATGCAGGGAAGATCTGTGTGTTCCACTGGCCAGGACTGAGCAGGACGTTAGTGCATCCTGAGCTGAGATCCTGACAGAAGCCTTCAATGCCCCCCTCCCCTCCTCACGGCCAGCATTCCTGACCACAGGACCTTGGCATGCAGGGGATATCCCATCATGCCCTCTGCTCTCAGGTATACGTTCAAGACATCCTGCAGAAGCAGCTGGCCAACGAGGAACTCAGCGTGCTCCATGAGGAACAGGGCCACATCTATTTTTGTGGAGATGCGTGCATGGCCTGGGATGTGGCTATGACCTTGAAGAAGCTGGTGGCCACCAAGCTGAACTTGAGCAAGGAGCAGGTTGAGGATTATTTCTTCCAGCTCAAGGTATAGAAGTTGGGGTGGGACCCTAGGGAAGGATGTAGGTGAAGTTCGTACGTCATTGGATGGGATCAGAGAAGCAGAACTGGGAAGCACATTGCCCTGAGACCCTTTGCACCAACCTGGGGCAGCCTGCCTGGCTGGGCTTCTGGTGACAGGACTTCCCATCCCACACTGGCTGCTGAGAAGTCCTGCCAGTGTGGTTCTTTCTCTTGCTTTAGAATCAGAGTAGCAGACTCCCCTGCCCACACCCATGCAGGAAGAACCCATAGTGCAGAGAAGAGCTATGGACACCAGGGCCTGGAGGCCTGTCCCTACCTGCTATGGGAAACTTACACTTCTTACAATGGGCTGCTGGCTGGAGGCCCTGATGCCTCTCAGGAAGGACTCTTGCTAGCAGGGCTTCCCTTGTTCCAGGTGCTTACCAAGCACTTCCCTGTGACATTGTCTTCTGCTCTACTAAGGGCTTTAGGAGGAAGAATGACTGATACTCATTTTGTAGAGGGAGGGGGTCCTGGTGCTGCAGAAGTGTAAGCAAGAGCCCAGGTACATGCCTCTCTCTGTCCTTCCTTCTCTCTGTCCTTCCTTCTCTCTGTCCTTCTGGTTCCCAAACCTGTTCTCAATGCTCCACATGTATATTAAGCACCTACTATGTGTTAGAGATTAAAAAGCAGTTAAAAAACTCAGGTTAAAAATATGGCCCAGGGCAAGATATTGCTCAGCTCTAATCCCTGCACTCGGAAACAATGTCAGGAGGATTGAGTGCTCAAGATTATCCCTCGGTTACCAGTTCAGTTCAAGGTCAATCTGGACTACACAAGATCCTGTCTCAAAACCAAAATAGACAAAAGCTGACCTAAATGGAGCTGACATTTTGACAGGGTTGGTGAAATGAAACACAGAGATTATGCCCTGCCTCAGGTGAGAGGTAGGCATAAGAGCCACTCAGAGCAGGGGTGAGCATCACCTTAGTGATGGTGTTTGTGGAAGGGGGGACTGGGAGGTGACATTTGAGAAAATACAGAGGAAGGTAAGGAAGGAGCCTGTGTGTACTCAAGGCTGGTCTAGACTACACTCTTGGTGAGCAGTGTACAAAGGGCCTGGGACACAGATTACCCTGACACACGTGATGACCAGCAAGGACATTGTGGATGCTTTCCAAAATGCATTCAGTGTATGTCAGATGTACTCATCAAAAGGGTTACAAGGAGTATGTAGTTCAGAGTTACTGCATACCTGTAAGTCCTAAGGCTTTGGAAAGCTGAGGCAGGAGAGTGATACATGCACGTCAGTCTGGGGTATGTAGGGCTGCAGAGCTGGCTGAGCAATCAAAGCATTTACTGTTTTTTGCAGGGGGTGATCTGCCTGTAACTTCAGCTCCAGGAGAGCTTCTAGTCTCCAAGGGCACTCATGTACACATACAGCTGTACACATACAGCTGCACACACACACACACACACACACACACACACACACACACACAAAAAAAAAAAAAAAAAAAAAAAAAAAAAAAAAAAAAAAAAAAAAAAAAAAACCTGCAGCCAGACATGGTGGCACATGCACACCTTTAATTCCAGCACTCAGGATGCAGAGAAGGCAGGAAATAAAATCATTTAATTATTATTTAAAAAGAGAAAACAATCGCTCAGTCCTTAACTATCTCAGGAGAGGCCCTAGACTTGATCTCTAGCACCAACGAAAAAAAATCCTAAGGTCAGATCATTTGGAACATGTGTCTTGGTCCACAAAGAACAATAGGTCACCTTACTATAAGATTGCTCTGACTTACAGACCTGAGGAAAGGGGAAAGGAGGCCCACACAGCCTGTCCCCTGTGCTGATCTCAAAGCTGGCATCCAATGGCGCCTAGTGGGATGAATTCTAGGCAGGTCGTGGGACCACTATCCATCCTTGAAGCTTAGGAAGAGGCTGAGATGGGCCACACCCAGTGCTGGAGGAGAAACCAAAGCTAGGTGTGAGGGCAGCAAGCTGGACAAGCAGCAAGGCACAGGGCTAGTGAGTGCCTGTGACACCGGGAAGCTGTGGCAGCCCCAGGGTTCTATGCAGCCTAGTCATGGGCCCTGAGAGGTGGCTGGTCCAGCAGAGCTGACACATTGACCCCTGTGTTCCCTCCCAGAGCCAGAAACGTTATCATGAAGATGTCTTCGGTGCAGTCTTCTCCTGTGGGTCAAAGAAGAACGATCCCTTACAGCAGCCTAGACTCAGAAGGTTTTACAGCCTAAGTGTTACAGCTTCTGGCACAGAATTCAGTGATGGACTCTAGTCCCCAGCTGGACAGGGCCTGTCGAGACAGAAACTCGGTTTTCCCCAAACCCCTCTGATTATGACACCACATCACTCCCCCACTCCATCCTTCCATATCCCCCCTCCCATACGAAGCAATCACACCCCACACTCCTTGCTCTTCCCCTCACATACTTCCTGGACCCTTGAAGCTGAGCCCTGCAAGAAATGAATCTCCTGATTCACGCACTTTGGGTGACCACCAGGAGGCACCATAACACCGCTCTAATATTTAGTTGCTGCATAATATACAGTTACTTATACTTTGTATTCATGAAAACAGATACCTTTGTGTACACCCAAGGACCTCTTGGATCTTCCCTGTATAAGTTCTTGATGAAAATATTGAAATGAAGTGTATTTTATTTTAATCACCCAGTGTGTGTGAGTTTTGTAGTGAAAGCATTCTCAGGTTTGGCTTGGTGCCCCTCACAGCCTGGACAATGATGCCCCATGAGGGAGTATACTAACCAGATCCCCAGGGGACAGCAGATGATGCTTGTGTTTTTCTGAAACCCTCTGGTCATGGCAAGGCATCCAGATTACATCCAGAAGCTGTGTTTCACACAATAGGTACCTTCTCTAGGGTGTGATAAGCTCTGGGGTTCTTCATAAAACAGGAATTTCCTGAAGTCCTAGACACTCATCCTCTCTTAGGAAATGATGTACGTGGGGACTGTTATGCAGGTTATTGGCAGAATGCTTCCCTAGCATACACAGAGTTGGTGTAGTTGATCCCCAGTATTGTATAACTGTGGGCATGGTGGCACATGCTGGTAACCCCAATACTAGAGAGTTGGAGGCAGGAGGATTGGAAGTTTAAGATATCCTCAGCTACATAGTGAATCTGAGACCATCTAAAAAGAGAGAGAAAGTGTTGGTTATGTTCCATGACCTGTTTAATGAGAGTTTAGCCAGTTATGATCTGGCACCTGGGCAAGGCAGATGGAGTCCTCTGCATGTGAACCTTGATGTGAAGGGTACCACCCACCCTCACCTGCCTGGGAGGCCATGAGCTCCTGTTCCCAGGAGTCAGCAGAGCTTCTTCCCAGCCAGCAGCATTGCTGTCCCTGCCCTGCCCCAGGATGGAGCTGAGCACTTTCCTCTCCTCCTCCACAGCTGCACCAGATGGAGAAGAGGCAGCATGGCCGTGCCCTGAGTCCGGTCACTTTGATCAGGGTTTCCCACA
>PVIH01018804.1:0-37316 GCA_004025045.1 Sigmodon hispidus
ACACACACACACACACACACATACACACACATACACACACACCTACACATATACACACAGAAACATGCACACTCTCAGGGACAATAAAAACAAAACAATACAATGAATAAAAATTAAAATCTGGGGGAAGGCACATAGGAAAGTGGGGAAAGAAGGGCTGAGAAAGTAGCTAATAGAAATTGCCCTCCACACTTCACTATCGCCAGGGTTCGGTTTCTCCATATTTTCCCCTTTAAAACACTAACTGAATTTGAAATATTTCTAATGATGGTTAATTTAATATTTTTACTGGCTACTTGAGTTCCTGGCCAGTCTTCCTAGGGCTATTTATGGACATTTTCCCTTGGCTTGCTACAAAAATACATCACTGGAATATTTTTAACACCAAAGTCTGCAGGAGGCTGTCTACTCTCTTGACCTCTCAGATATTTATGGTCACTCGTGGTATCGTTATTTATTTTTCTCCATTTGGCATTATTTTTTATTTAGAAAATGGTAGTATATTCATTAAGAATATACCATGTATGGATAAAATGTCTCTTTGAAAATTTCCAAATTACTGCAAGTATTTTTGCTACTTTTTGAAATCATTGTTATAGCTGAGTGACCCTAACAGAAAGAAGACCTGATCTATCTCATCTATAGAACCAAAACCAGTCAAGTGTTCTTCACATTTCACCATCAAGAATAAGAGATACATATATATGTGTATATATATGTAAAGATATATTATAGTGAGCTCTGAGATGTTTGGAGAGGTAATAAAATAAAAGTCTGTATCTACAAACAACAACATACTCATAGATAAATCAGAGAAGACATTGTTTCTTTGCATATACTGACAGGTGCTAATTAATTAATTAATTACTAATGGCTGCTTAGATAATAGTGAGAAGAGTTTAAGCATTTAGTTCAGAAAGCATGCTATAGTTTCAAATATGCTACATTTTAAAAATTATAAATTTAGAAGAGGTTTAGTTATGCTTGGCAGAAGGCAACAACCTAGGTGATAAAATTTGAGATGCCTATTTGTACCCATTATGTGGATTATTTTCAATAAACTTACTTTCTTTAAAAGAAATCAAGAGTTTCTAGGGCATTTGGAAGAGGAATTACATTAGTTTCTCAGTTTAATGGTGATTATCTAAATTACCCCTTCAGAGATGAATGGAGTTGAGCTATAGGAAGGGGCTAGAGCTTGATGGTAGGAGAAGAGAGACTAATGCAATTGTGGGCTTCAGACACTGCAAGGCTTTAACAGTGTGTAGCCTTCTGAGGGTTTGCTGGAGATTGCCAGGGTCTTATCTAGGTCACTGAGGAAAACAGACAGAAGTCAGCTTTGGTTTGACACCTGCTAAACATTATTTAAGTCTGAAGACTGACACCAAAGCACTTGCAGCCAGTTCTATTTATAACTTTCCTATTAACCTTCCTGAGTTTCCAGATCCAATGTAGGAACATCATCACATTAGCTGGTCATTTTGCCTGAACATACAGTTCCCTGAATGACTAAAGGAATGTTCTATCTATGGTTTCATCTCAATGTACTGGTATCTATAATTTTGTGACAGTGGACATATGGGACAAACCTTAAGAAGCTTGTAGTTTGTTGGGTGAACCGAGATAATGGTGTGATTATTTACAAATCAGTTACTCATTCTAAGACCTCAGAAAGAGATTTAGTTGAATCAGAATTTCTCATCCTAGGAGATACAAATCTGGAGAAGTCTGTCTACTGCTGTTGAAGGGCCACACATGCAAGAGTGACTCACCTTGTCTGTCTGTGTAAACAGCATGGAGCTACAATGTTCACAGTGACCCTGTTCTATTAGGGTAGGTGATAATTCACAGATACACTCCTCTGTCCCCCACTCCCTGTAGAAAGTCCTTTCTATACTTAAACAATCACTTCTTTCATCTTACAGTAAAAATACTTTGGATGGTAGAAAAGTATAATAGATTGTTTTTCCATATTGTTTGACAGCATTTTAATTGGTGGAACTGAATGCTACCTTTTGAGGTTTGTTTTCTTAGGGTTTTACTGGATGTTGTCTGTCTTACTTTTTGAACCTTATCTTAAATGTGGCATAGCTAAGTGACTGTTTTACTTAATTAAACTTTTCTGTTCTTTGCTTGATAAAGTTTTTTGTGGGGATCAGGAGCAGAGTGTACAGGAAGTCACCTTCGTCAGAGATGTGATTTGACTTTTTTCAACATTGAGTGGCAGAGCTGTACTTTCAGTTAACACAAGCTCAGGAATCTTGGCCCTCTTCAGTGCTCATGATGCCAGATATTTTTTTTAATAGAGCCAGGAGATAGTTCATCTATGATGTCAAAACTTGCAGGAAATTTGAGCTAAGAATGCCTGTTACATACTTTAGTAGGACACTAGAGAAAGATGTTCAGGTCAAACAGACACACTGTTTGGAGGTGTCATCTTTGAGACATCAAACTTCCACTGATATTTAAAAGATATTTAACCTTAGTGTACCTTTCAGGGGGGAAAACCATGCATTGGCAGCTACAAGCAAATTTGATCAGGTATACTAATAAACAAATAGTAGAAACTGTGGGTTTTTCTTAGTTGTAGACAGACAGCACAATTTGCCATTTCTGAGAGTTGATGAGTTTTCAAAGTAAGATTTATCCAAAAAGGAGAGTGTTTCCATATCAAGAGTGAATTTTGTGATGTAATACATAAGGTTAATGATTGCCTTTTTACAGGTCCCAGAACTTAGACCGTCAGTAACAGATGATGTATTTACATCTGTGGTATATAGTCCCATTTAAGAGAAGAATCTTGCTGCTCACTAAGTTATTTGTATGTCTGTTCTGCCACCTTTTCAATACACTCAGATGTGTGTGGTTCCTGAAATTGTAATATTCTAACTAGTGTATTTTTGATGTTACACACACGCCCTCAGAATTTAAGAATTATCAAGTAGTCTCTGTAAGACTTGGCTTCTAGGAGCACTCAGTTTGAAAGGGGTGGGAACCACTGCCCTGGTGGATTTCAGATAGAGTGACAGGCTGCTTGCTGGAGAGCTATTTTGGGCGAAGGGGCTCTCATGCAGTTGGCTGTTAAGGATGAAGGGCAAAGGTCACCTGTAGAAGTCTAACTTTGTCAGCCCTCATGTTTAATTTTACTTGTAAAATAGTTCTTTGTGCAAGAGATTATTTCTTTTGCAAATCTTAGGTGTCACCTTTCTCAGTTAATTAGCTAATCACAATGTAATTAATTCTGAATGTTCAACCAGGCTCACTCAGGAATCCCATCTCTAAATCACTGAGCTTCCAAACTACACAACAGACATTTTCTGTTGGAGAAAAAGATAATCAAATGTTTTATAGGAAGAAACATTTAAAAATAGCTAGAGCTTCCAGAAATTTTGAAGTCAAACTACTTACTGGGAATGAGAGGTATAGCTCCCCCTACTGGTGCCTTCTCTCTCGTTTGCATCAGATAGTTCCCCGGGAGGGGGAGGGGGAAGGGAGGGGGAGGGGCGTGGGGCACAGACGGGAGTACTCCTTACTTTACAGTATTGCTCTTAAATGGGTTTACCATCTGTTTGAGGCTGTTGCGAAAGGTCCTGTTTCCCTGATTTCTTTCTGTTGTTGGATTTTTTTTTTTTTTTTTTTTTTTTTACTCTAGTCCTACATTGGAATGTCAATATTTTCTTGGTTGCTCTTTGCTTTTTTGAGGAGTGTGATACCCAGCTCCCAAATAAATCACACGTGAAGGCTTATTCTTAATTATAAATGCCCAGCCTTGGCTTGTTTTGTGCCAGCTTTTCTTTCTTTCTCTCTTAAATTTTATTCATTTATCTATTTATTTGTTTATATTTTATGTGTGAGTGCTCTGCTTGTATATCTGCACACCAGAAAAGGGCATCAGATGCTGTTGCAGTCATGAGCTACATTTGGTTGCTGGGAATTGAACTCAGGACCTCTGGAAGAGCAGCCAGTGCTCTTACTTAACCCTTGAACCATCTCACCTGCCCTTGCCAACTTTTCATAATTTAAATTATTCCATTTACATTTTGTGTCTGAACTTTTTGTTTTTCTTTCTTCTGTAATCTTATGTTCACTTTTACTCCATGGCTGGCTGTGCGGGCCAGTGGCTGGATGCTAGCGTTCTCCGTTCCTTGTTCTCTTGGTCTTTCTTCTTTCTTCCCCCACATTTTGTCCTTCTATTTATTCTCACTGCCTGTCAGCTCTGTCTATCCTTTCTTCTGCCTTGCTATTGACCATTCAGTTCTTTATTAGACCATCAGGTGTTTCAGACAGGCACAGTAATATGGCGTCACAGAGTTAAACAAATGCAACATAAACAAAAGTAACACCTTAAAATAATATTCTACATCACTTTCTCAGTCTGTGTGCAATTTGTATGCAGAAAGGATACTGCATTCTGCATTTTAATGTTGTATGCTGCCGCCTGGATGAATGTTTTCAGTCCTGTTTTTACCTATATTTATCCACTTTGTTTAAAGACACATAGTATAACTATGTTTTTATGTACATACAGATGGTAACCTATCTAGAATGAGGTTATATTAATTCTTATAAAATCACTGTAAGCTGAAGTGATTGGAAGTCTAAAAATACAGTTAAAATACCTGACCATCTGAGGGCAATAGATTGTCAACGTACTGAAGAGTGTCACTAGATCGTCTTTGTGCTCATGTGGCTGACTGGGGCTATAGCTTATTGCAGCTGCTCCACATTTAGAGTATCAAACTTCACAATTCAAAGTGCAACCTAGAGTGGTGGTGCAGGCCTGGAATCTCTGCACTAAGGGAGATAAGATAGAAGGACCATGAGTCTGGGGGTAACCTAAGTTATAGAGTAAGTTCCAAGATGGTTTATGCTCTCTAGCAAGATCTCCCCTCAAACTAACAAGCAACAACAGCAATATCTATGTGAGAGTGCTGTTTCTAAAAGAATATACATAACTATGGCATTATCATTGCAAATTTGAAAAGTAGTTATCTTGAACATCACAAGCCAGAGACTGCCTGTATTATGGGTTTGATTGGTTGTGTCATAAGGACCTATATTTAACAAGATGTGAAAAATGGTAAGATAATTCTTACTCCTAAACAGCTATTAACAGAGGTAGTAATGTATAATCATGGAATTTGTAGAAAATCTTTTACCATTAAGGCTATAGGACAGGAATATGTTAACTCTTAAAACAAAAGCTGATTGTCATAGCTATTCTTGGATGTCATCTTGACTACATCTGGAATTAACTACAACTCCCAATCTGAGGGCATACCTGTGAGGGATTTCTGCTTAATTTGAAGTAGAAAGATCTACTTCTTAAAGACTCACCATAACACACCTTTAATCCAGATCTTTAATCCATAGCTGGGACACACCTTCTGCTGGTATGGAGGGTATGGAGGAAGGGAGACCTTTGTCTCTTGCTCTTGCCTTGCTAGCAAGTACATTTTTTTTTGGCTGGCCTTAGAGCCTACTTCTTCAGGATTCCAGCATACATTGAAGACCAGCTGAGACAGCCAGCCTTATAAAATGAGCAACTATTGAATTCTTGGACTTTATGTTTTGGCTAGCCATTGCTGGATTAGCTGAACGATAGCCTTTGGATTTGTCCAAGCTTGGGGTCTTACAATGAGATAATTCTAAGTTCCTTCCCTGTTTGAGTTCCTTTCCTGACTTCCTTTACTGATGAACTAAGTATGGAAAGGAAAAGCCAAATAAACCCTTTCCTCCCCAATTTGCTTTTGGTCATGATATTATGGCAATAGTAGCCCTAACTAAGACAATGATCATACAGATGAAATTATGTTCAATACTTAGAGGATTAAAAGAAAATTAAAGTGCTAAATGGTTCATGATGTCAAATAAAACTTACATAAATTGTGACAAGGGAGAATGAAATCAAAGAGAAGATGTGCTTTTCTAAGGATGATCCCACATAGATACTTGCTTTATGTGTGCATTTCCTTGTTTGTAAGATGCTAAGCCATCACTGATAGTTTTCATTCATTTCAAGTGACCACAGCAGAGATAACTATCATTGTAAGCATCTTATCATATGGGGGGGTCCATAAAATATCTTCATTCCTGGTGAATTTATATCTTATCTTAAGACTCCGGATTCTTCATTCTACATAGAAAAAGTTTATGTAAAAAGTAAAGAGAGTAGAGTTGTAGAATCCTGTGGCTATATTAGGTAACATCCTCTCTCACAAGTGAAAGAGCAAACTGCTGAATGTGCCATTTGTGCATCAGCACATCACAGGACCACACATTATCATCTTATAATACTAAAGCAAGCTACCATCAAAAGTTTTGAAAATTACTTGAGTACATAGAGTGAGGGTTTTAAATTTTAATAGGAATAAATGATAGAAATGAAATATATGTTGCAATGTATAACATATAAAATATTTGAAAGTAACCCAGGTTTGAGGACAGCCTGTCTTTGAATGTCACCATAAAATTCCTAATAAGTACAGTTGTGCTATAGAATAAATATCTACTGAACAGTAGTATCACAAGGAGATGGACAAATATAGAACTAGATTTGTTGATGAAAATTTGATGTTCAGAGTAATGTAGATCTTCTCTGTTGCTAGGAAAAGAGATTCTGTGCAGCGATAAGCCACCCTGTGTTCAAATTTTTGAAATGTGGGATGGTTAGGAAGAACAGCTGAAAAACGATTGTTATTGCTTTTAAAATACTAGTGATATCATAAAACTTTGGCTTTTCTCAAATATATGACAGACTGTATATAATATATACAGAGCAAGGTAGGAGAAAAGCATGAATGAGTACAAACCTCCAGCTTCAAAACTCTTACAGCTATGCCTCAAAGTTGTCCAATTATGGTCTTTTCATTTGATGTGTTAGCCATACTGCTCTCTAGCCTCAATGCTAGTTTATCAAGAATACTGTAAAAATATATTTGCTTTTTGCTGTGTATATCTCTGCCCTCAGTTGTTATTTCTTTAATTAAATGATTCTTTTTTTAAACATTTTTATTATTTTATATGCATTGGTGTTTTGCTTACATGTCTGTGAGGGTGCCAGATCTTGAAGTTAGAGACAGTTGTTAGCTGCCATGTGGGTGCTGGGAATTGAACCTGGGTCCTCTAGAAGAGCAGTCAGTGTTCTTAACCGCTGAGCCATCTCTCCAGTCCTACTAAATGATTCTTATAAAAAGAAAAAGCATAGGTCACTAATGCTTCTAGTCCTTGCTCGATTTTCAAATGACATAGTTAATAACTTATGTTGCTTATATCTACTTAATTTTGTTTTTTATTATTCCTCATGGTCACTTTAGTCTACTTACGTTTATTTTTTGCTGCCCTGAATCTGTGCCCTGTTTTGTTAATCTGACTTTTTTGAGTGTATCTTTCTCATTGACCTACCCCCTAGCCAAAGAATCATCCATAGCACCCACTCCTGTTCTTTCTCTAACAGTGATTACAAACTAATTTTCCAAGGTTCTTCTTAAGCTGTTATTACCATAACAATTTTGTCTTATCATATTATTGCTCACCAATCTCATTCTAATCACGTCTGTAATATTGAGGAATAACATCTCTGCAATGGCCTCATATCTGCTTTCATATATCTTGTTTATGCCTTTGCAACAAACCCTTACACAGTGACTTGAGACTTGGCCAAAGAGTCAACATGCAAATAAATAACACTTACAGGGTATTGTCAAGAGATTTATAAGGCACTGGGGCTCACTTGATGGATGCTTGAGGCATCATAGAAATGTGCTATAACCTGATGGAGACAAGCAGACCATTAACAACTGTTCCTCAGCCCAGGGTCAGCATTAATCCCCAGCAAGTTCTATCCACCAGAGAGATATATGTGGCTCTCTTAGAACTCACCTCTACAACTCAGCCATCAAACTGTAGCTGCATATCTGAGCCAGAATAAAAGAAAAAAATTCACCCAGCTGACATTGTCACCTTGCAGACTTGCTAGATAAGGAAATGACTATTATCTTAAGTCACTAAGCTTAAAGGACACATTTTGCAGCAAAAGCTAATTGATATAATAGTTATTCATTAGCTAGTTGTCACTTGGGTCTTAGCCCAGCTCAAGCACCTGTTCTGTAAGATGCTTCAGAGAAAAAACTATATATGCTTCAGAGAAAAAACTATAATATCTTTTCTAAACTCTGGAAGACTTTAGATAATACCAAGCACTTAATTGACATGAAATAAATAATTTGATTAAAAAACTCTCTCATAATTTAAATAATGGTTATTTTGTTAAAGATGAGGTCCCACTGTGTATCTCTGGTTGGCCTGGTTCTGCCTATATAGGCCATTCTTTCAAACTTATAAGATCTGCCTCTGCCTCCTAAGTATTGGTGTTAAAGGCATGAGTAACTCTGCCCAGTATTGTTGGTCTTTACTATGAAGCTAATCATTTTGGACACAACAAGGTCATCTGTAGTAAAATCTTTAAGTAGGATGTCTGTTAGGTTGGCTGTGTTAAATAGATTTTTGACTTCCACCAGTTTTAAATGAGTTTATAAGGGCAAGTGTAACTTGATTATAGGTTATATAATGCAAATAAAAGCACAGTCAGATGGGCCTGAAGAGATGGTTCAGTGGTGAAGAACATTGGCTACTCTTCCAGAGAACCTGATTTGATTCCCAGGGTCCACATGGGGCTTGCAACTATCCAGAGCTCCAGTTTCCTCTGCCTCTTCTACCCTCTTAGGAATGCATGTTAGTGGTGCACTTATGTATACATGCGTGGGCAAACACCCATAGACATAAAATCCTTAAAGTATGAACCTTTAAGGTAAGGGATAAAACATGTTAACAAAGACAAGACTTTTAAAAGAGTGGCGTGCTAAGGGAGGAATCCTCCCAGGGAATGTCTGAAGCAAGCACTGGGGAGGGATGATGTGGTAGATGATGAGTGTCTTGTAATATAAACTCAATCTTCAAGTAGATTCTAAGACACATGATTCCCTTATTAGTCCTAAAAACAGGGCGCTGCTGACCTCTCTCCCACTCTCATTTGATGCCTCTCTTTGGGGAGAGATGTCTACTTTGCAATTAATTAGTGATATATCAGAGATACTGTTCTGCAATTTTGTTATTTGGGTAAGATGCTCAGAATTTAAGCCAAAACCATCAAATGATCCCATAAATATCCAGTTCAGCAAGGTTATCTCTGCAAACAGAGCTCTAGGATCCTCAGGAATTTGGTACAATGACCCCAGTTAAAATTTTTCTGAAATTTTCTGATTTTATAACATTATATTTGTGCACAAATAAGGAAAACCACCATTTCTTGGAAAACGCTTGGGCTGTTACTAATTAGAGATATGTATTATTTCAGGGAAATATTTTTGTAGGAGCCTTTTAAATTAAAAACTGTTAAAGACACTATTTTATTAAAATACACAGCCAGTAAAACAAACAATAGCCCCAAATTAAATTCCAACTGTTAAGTTACAAATTCTATAAAAAGAATACTTTTAAGTATTGATTTAGATATCATTTCCAAATTATCAATTTTGTTAAGGAGTACAAGTTTTTAAAAAGTAAACTAATTTGAGGGGTTCTATGAGGGAGAGTTCCTAATTAGTATTATTCTTATTATTATAAATACTTTAAAATACTTTAAAATTATATACTGTAAGATATTAGACTATGTTTTTGGTTTGGAGAGATGGTTCAGCAGTTAAGAGTGCTTGCTGTTTTTACAGAGGACCTGAATTCAATTTCCAGCACCCACACCAGGTGGCTACAACTGTTTATAACTCCAGCCGCAGGGGGTGCCTCTTCTGTCTCCACAAGCATCTTCCCACATGTTTCATACATTTACATAAACACACAGACATTCACAAAATAATAGAAAATTAAAGAATACTTTTTGCCTATTTGACAATTTCATGCACATATACAATGTATCTAAATTTCCAATCCCAAGTCCTCCTAACTCCCCCATGTTGTATCTTTATTTCCACCATCAAGCTTCTCTCTCATCTTCCCAATTATTTAATACATTCTCCCTTCTACTTTCATGTTCTCTTCTTTATTTTTCAATGATTTGCTGAGTCTAACTTCTACTCTCTGCATATGTATAGGTGTGCTGCCATCCACAGAGCATTGGCAACATACCAGCAACCACATCTCTAAAGAAAAATTGTTCCTCCAGCAGCCATCAGTTGAGTGTAATTCCTCAGCTGGTGTGCCATGGTGAGGCCTCATGTTCTCCCTCTCCTTCATGATAAAATATTGACCACTTTGATCTTGTGCAGGTAACCACAACAGCTGTGAGTTCAAGGGCACAATGACTATGTCATGCCCAGAAGACAACATTTCACAGCACTCCTATTTTCTAACTCCTGTAATATTTTCATTCTTTGATGTCCCCTGAGCTTTGTTGGAGGTTATTATAGATATCCCAGTTATGGATGAGCACTCAACAGTAACTTATTCTCATTGCTTTGACAATTTATGGAACTCTGCATTTTCTGCCCCCACTGCAAAGGAAGCTTCTTTGACCAAGGTTGAAAGCAATGTATAGGTTTAAACAAAAATATTTAGAATGTATCTTGACAACATGTCCATTTAGCAAAACAATAGATTTTCTCCTATGACTTAGGACCTCCCCAGTGGGTTCTTGACCAGATTCTATCTGAGGAGCAGAAATCTAATCAATGGTTGATTACCCCTATATAAGTCATGCCGTTATTGCATCAGTGGGCACATCTTATCCGGCAGGATGCTACTGTAGCATGTAGAGTTACCACTAAGTAAGACCCTTGATGACTTTCTCCCCAGTAGTCTGCATACTGCCCTCTGGTATGCCGTAAGCTATCCAGCAGTGAGGGTATTTCCAGGTCAGTCTGAGGTTGATTTCTCCATATGCTGTAAGCAAAGTGTGTTGTATCTTCAGCAGTTTTCTCCAGGGTCTTACCATGGAGATCAACTAAGTTTGGGAGGGTCCTTTCTGATCAGTAACCCATTGCTATCTCATGCCTAACACTGATATTTTTGTTTATTAACCTGTGTACCTGTGTAGAAGTCAAGGAACAACATAGGAGAGTTGGTTCTTTTCCTACCACATGGGCCCCTAAGATCAAACTCAGATAATCAGCGTTGGCCGTAGGCACTTTACATAAAGGCCCCCCATTTTTGCCAGCACTAGTTATGTTTCTAAATTAATTTGCAAAGTAGTGGTTCCCATAGATATTTTTCAGATATTCTTAGTTTTGGTTAACCCTTACCTACCTCTTTTTATCCTTCTGACCCCATCCCTACTTAAAACTTTTCACTCCCAGTATTCCCCTTCCTTTTTGTTTGAATATCTTAAAACGTAAACTGGATTTGCATTTGTGACAGGCTGGACTCAGTCAGAAATGGTGGACTTCCCACCAGATAGTCTTAAATAAAAGCCTTGAATTAAAATGTAGGAATTTGCTGCTATTAGCACACTTTACAGTGGGAGATAGGGAGAGATTCATTCACAGCCTGAAAATAAAACTAATTGTTAAAGTTTGTAAAATGTTTTCTAGTTAAATAAAACGGTCATTAACTGTGGCATGTCTTTAATTGCTGATAGAAAGCATGGTCTCAGACAAGATTAAACCTGTTTTTCTCCTTATCTATTTGTGTACTGTGCTTAGCACAAAGACAAACAGCTTTAAAGTGTCAGAATGGTACCGAGCATCGGCTAACAAAATCATAATGAGACCACACATTCTTAACATAGACAAGTCCGAGCTGTGTTCTCTGGCAAGAAAGAAAAGTAAGATTAGGTAGACAGAGGTCAGAGCTCTGAAAGCAAAAAGCAAAACTTCCTGTGTCAATTTCAACAAATACCCTGTAATTTGAACTGGGACAGAGGTGGCAGAATGTTTTCTTTGAACTGCTAGAAACAACACCCTAATTTCCTGGTGTTTGTGCTGTTTTTCCCCTTAGTATTATTGACATAATTGAATGGCAATGCTTGTTATTCGAGGTCAGCCTCCACACACATGGCTCTGCCTGGTTCAGCTTTATTTATTTGCACTCTACCCTTTCACTGGTTGGAAGTGAGGAGGTATGTTCTGTTTTTTCTTTTTTTTCCCTATTTATAGAACTGAAGCAATGATCAGACACAAGTGGACTTATATTACTTAGGGTTGAACTGAGTGTCTTAAGCATTTGGTTTGTGAGAAACTGAAAATCCCTTCTCCTTTGCTAATTAATTTCTATTAATTAACCGTATATCTACTTAGAATGGAAGAGAGCAAATTATCTTCTGTTAGTAATCAAGTGCATGTAAATAATTGCAAATTTCTAAATAAATGAAGTTTACTACACCTTTGTATTTATTCAAGGATGCCTTGGCTCATACATCCTCAATCAATGCTTGAATTTTAATGTTTTATAATTATGTAAAAAGAAATAGGCAATTTATTACTATGTCTAAATTCATTTATTTTTTTTCAGGCTAGATTGTCATCCTTAATATAAATGAATATTGTTTCTGTTTATCTCAAATGATTATAAATTTTTAAAATATTATGTAGATTTCTAAACTGTACCATCTATACATTCACAGGAAAAATTTATTATGTACAAGAAAACATCCAAGAGAAGTAATAATGAAAACACATTTCTTATGCTATATAAGTTATATCTTATGTAAAATATAGACAAGAAGTCTGAAGAAGAGAAGGCTCAGAGGTTAAGAGTGTATACTGCTCTTCTAGAGAAGTCAAATTTGGTTCACATAACCCACCTAGGGGAGGTTAAACCAACTGTAACTCCAGCTTCAAGGGATCTGATAACCTCTTCTGGCACGTGCACACACATGCACATACACACAGTGTACATACACAGACATGTAAATAAAACAAAAAAGTCTTTTAAACAATTATCAATGACTGGTTTTGTAGCACGAATTCTGTTGTACTGAAACAGACTTAGAGCCAGATATCAGAGAAAGGCTGAAATATCAGAGAGAGGATAAGCCACAGTCAAATCTCACCCAGCCAACTTCCAACTTTCTCAGCCTCGTTCCTGGTAGCTTCTCTTCTGCTGTTTTCCTAAACCGCCTTAAATACCCTTCTCACCAGCTGTATCCCATTCAGGTTAGGATTAAACTCAGAAACTACTCTATTTGGTAGTCAGCCTTGAACTCATGGAAACACAGAAAGATCTCTGTCTCTGGAGTTATGGGATTAAGGTCACCACTCCCAGGCTTTCCCTCTGCTGGAATTAAAGGTGTGTGCCATTGAAGCCCAGCTGTTTGGCCTTGTACTCAAAGATCAAGAAATTCCTGAGCTGTTCGCCTGGTTTTTGATTGTGTGTTGATTTTTTGATATTTTAGATTCTATTAAATATGTAACATATCACCATGTGGTCTGGCAAGGCATGTCTACTTGTGTAACAATGACACAAAAGTTATAGAAGTCACCAACTACTTTCTCATTGGATTTAAGTCCCACTACTCAAGTTGAAATTCACATCTGGCACCATCACTCTGGTCAAGAACATGTGGCTAAAACATGTTGTAGGCCATAGAGGAGAACCTACTACTATTACTCTGCTAAATGGACATAGTATTAATCTGCTTCCCAATACTTATCGTTATATCCATAGAGTGATGTGTTAGTCAGTTCTCAACAGAGAAGCTTCTCTTTTCAGTAGGTGGTGGCTAACACAGATTTACAACAGACCAAGGTGCAAAGGATGAGAAACTTCAAAATGCTTATGCTAAACAAGACACCTATATCATACCCTTCACCTAAGGCTCAGAGATCATGGTAGAAGAGGAGCAGAAAGGTTGTAAGAGCTGACCACAAGGAAACAGTGGGTTTTTTTGGACACAACAGAGCAATTGAAGTTAGAATTTAAAGCAGTTATTACAGTATATAGAAGATATGTTATATCTCAAACAAGACAAAATTCCAGCATGGGAAAGGGAGGTGGACATGGAGTTTTACCTTTTATCTAAGGAGTTATTGGTAGTAGATAGTTTCTGGGAGAAGGATAGAGTCAGCATGGGCTGATATTAAGACCCTGTCTGGGAAAGAAAAAAATAGGACTGTATAGAATGGGTTACTATATCTTCAATGTTTTCACACCCTTTAATAAAAAGCAGTATCTTGTGCATGCTAGACAGGTGCTGGACACTAACCTACATCCTCCATTCTTCTGTCTTTATAAGGTATCCCATCGACACTTCAATGAGAGAAAGCTTACCTATAGCAACAACAAAATTCCTTTTCTTAACCACACAGCACATTCCAAAATTAGCATTTTCAGTATCTTTAAGTGTCACCAAGGGTAAACTATATAAGCCATTTAGGCACAACCTTATTAATCTTACTTCTGTATACACTTGAATCTGATTGCATTCTGAAAAGCTTTTTGAGGTTAACACCCTCTGCCAGCAAATGTCTCTGTGTTAGAAAGAGGAAGAAATGCAACCTAAAATGTCATATTAGTTATGTGTTGATTCTGTAACAATTGCTACAGGAAGAGAATCTCCATGCGGGGCAAGCATAGAATCCTACAAAATCAACCCGAGTTTCACAAGGCTTTCAAAGGCTGTGTGAACAGATTTCCTCTCTTTCCACAGAGGTAACAAATACCACATTGATTTTCATGTGTATAATATTTTTTAACTTCCTTTCTTGTAATTATAGCTTTGTCATATACAGATATGACAAATAAATAAAGCATTTGTTTAGTTTTAGTGTAAATGTTGTTTCAAGTGCATTATTCTGTTGCTTACTTTATCACCAACATTAACAGTTGTCAATTTCATCCATTTAAAATGTTTTGTTTATTTGTATTAGTAAAGCTTAATTTATTGTGTATATATGGCAGGAAGGAGTATGTGTAAGTCAGAGGACAACCTGCAGGCATTGCTTCTCTTCTTCGACCCCAGGAGTCCCTAGGATTGAACTCTGGTTGTCAGTCTTGGTGACAGCACCTTTACCCACTGAGCCATCTCGACAGCTCTTCATTCCTTTTAAAAATTATTTTATTTTTATCATCTCAAACGTTTTCCTATGGTATATTTTCATGTATTTTTCATCTTGGTTTATTTTTTTCCCTCATGTCACTGTCCTGTCTTTTCAGTTTTATCCTTCAGCTCTTGGGAGTCTCCCACCCACTCAGTTTCATTCATTTTGAAGGAGATGCTCATTGTCTAAATATACATTTATATATATCAATGGGGCCATAGTGTTAGATCAATGGATAATTCAAATGAAGTGAAGTGTAACCAAGGGCAAAGAGTATATAAAGTGGACATTGGGGAAAGACATTACAAAGATAGATTTTGGTCTTTTCTCAGTTGTTAAAAAAAAAGAATTATTATACATAAATCATTTGTATTTTATGGTGTGTCTGTCATATATGTGTGCAGTATAATACAGTGTCTTTCTTTTCTTCTTTGTTTTGGCTGGTAGTGAATGAGTCTGTGTGACACAGAGTGTCAGCATGAGATTATGAATGAAACCAGGTGAGGGATTAACTGTCAGAAACTGCAAAGGGTATTATATTTACCTAGTAAACAAGTCAGGCAGCCACATTTCAAGACTGCTGGAAGAAAGTACAGACTCCTGAGTCAGAGAGAAAAGGCACTTTATCTCTCATGCCACAGGAATGACTGAGGATGACACTTTTGGTTCCAGTCCCTTGAAGCTTGTTTCTCACAGGGCCACACAAAATAGATTGGACAGGATCTGTGCATGTAATACATTACGGCACCCAGTGGCACTAATGTGCTTTGTGTGCCTTTACACAGAATGCTGAGCAGAAAGCATGCCTACCCTTCACTCCAGAAAGGATCATTGTATATTCTATGACCACTCACTATATAAAGGTTCTAAAAAACAATAGACACCAGAGATTAGACATGGATAAAGTCTCCCCAGAAGTATTGAGATATGACATAAGTGTTATTAGCTGTCTTGCAGAAATATACAAATATATTTCAGGATAGAGAAGTGTTCCAGAGATAAGGAGTTTTAGAAAAGCTTCTGTCTATAAATACAGTCTCTAAAATCTAGTTCTAACTTTAATTACTAACCACTTGAATCAAAATACTTTGTTTGGAATAATACATACATACAAACACACATACATATATATGTGAACACACATACACATATATACACGTGTGTGTATGTCCATCATCAAACTGCACCTTAGTAAGTTCTAAACATCATTTGTAAAGTAATAGATATGGAAGGTTCTTATACTCAGTATCAAACATGATGTTATATTAAATGAACAAGCCCCCTTTATGCTATACATTATATAATACCCCACTTGATAAAAATAGTAAAACTATACCCAATACAATTGTCTCCTTAAAATACTCAGAAGCCTACTTTGTGGTGTTTTAGAATAAGCTCAGACATTTGAACATGTGGTCCCTGGCAGGTGGCGCTATTTCTGGAAGTTACAGAACCTTTGGGGAGCAGACCCTTGCTGGAGGAAGTGCATGGCCACAGTAGGCTTGAGTGTTTATGGTCTCACCCATTTTGCAGTCTATGCTCCGTGTTTGTTATTGAGACAGGATCCTTTGACTTCCTGCTCTTACCACCATGGCTGCAGTTTCCCACCAGGCCTGAAGTTTCCCACCAGGCCTGCAGTTTACCTCCAAGATGACAGACCTCTGGAACTTTAAGCCAAAATAAGCTCTTCCAAGTATAAGTTGATTTGGTCATAACATTTCATCATATCAACAGAAAAGTAATAAAATACAGATGTTGAATTTTAATTTTCACTGCATACACAAGAATGGATACTAAATCTCATACTTATCTGCCCTCCCTGATTTACTCTGATAATCAGAGCATAAGCACAAAGTTAGATTCTTATGCTCAGGAACATAGTTTTTAGGTATTTTCTCTTCTTTCAAGAGAGTTATAAAAATATAAATGCTTAAATACATGCAAAGTAAATATGAAATTCCATGGTCCTTATTGCCAGAACTCAGATCAGCCTTTGTTTCACTGGAAGTTAGAATATTTTTGTCACATAAAAATATATTGATCTGGGGCTGGAGAGATGATTTAGAGGTTAAGAGCACTTGCTGCTCTTTCAGAGGACCTGAGTTCAATTCCCAGCAAGCATATGGTGGCTCAGAACCATCAATAATGAGATCTGGTGCCCTGTTCTGCAAGCATACATGCAGGCAGAACATTGCATACATAATACATCATATATATATGTAAACACACACACGTATATATAGATACTGATCTAGGGATATGGTCAGATGACTCAGAGAAAAAAGCACTTGCTACCAAGACCTGAGTTCAATCCCTAGATTCCACATTGTGGAAGGAGAGAACCAGATCCCACAGTTGTTTTCTGGCCTTCACATATGTGCTATGCCATGTCCAACCTCTCCTCCATAAGAATGTAATTAAAAATAATGTCCTGGTTTCCTAGAAATTGTGATTGAAATATAGGATGATAATATAACATCATGCCTTCTTGAACAGTGACTAAGTCCATATTTAATTCACTATAAAGTTTTTTTTACAGAGTTGACCCACTTTTAAAGACCAGTAAAAATGCCACAAATATTTAAAATGAGGTTAAGGATAATGTTTTAACATTCTATAAAAAATGTATTGGTATAAGTAAAATTCCCAACCACTGGACCATGCCTTCTCAACAAAATAAAAACAAAAAACCCAACTATGCAAATCTATGTGGGTAAAAAAATGCCAAATTTAATTATATTGACTCATAATGACAGGAGTTATATTATATACTGAATTACAATCTGTTCTCTCTTTTCACTACTCTGCATCTCTTCGGTGCACTGGTGTTCCCACAGATGAAAAAGCATATTATGTTCTTAAACTATAACCAGGGAAGGACATTCTACAGTGTCTCTCAGGAATTTGCTCAGTATTTTACAACTTACAAGAGGAAGCTATTTTTCATATCTAACCTAAATCTCCTAGGCTGAAGGTTGGAACCTTTGGTTCAGCTCTCAGTCAGGACAGAGAACAAACAGCTGGTTTCCATCTCTACAGCATCCTTTGTAAGTCAGCAGGGTACATCCCTTCCTTGCTCTCCCACTGAATAATGAGCAAGTCTGCTTAGCCTAACATTGTGTCACCTATTTTCAAGCTTAATCATCTTTATTTAGGCTAATGAATTCTAAATGTTTCATGTTTTTCATAAATTATATATAAGACCCTAATATTCATAGTACAATTGAGAGTAATTTCTCTGCTGTGTCTCTGCCCATAACTCATTTCTCATTTAAATGAGGCTCATTTCTACCTTCAAACATTAGACATTTCTAACAAATCATCATCTGCCCTCTCTTTGATTACCACCTTCTTAGTCAGGCTATACATTTTTTAATTTAATAATGTGAGCTGGAGAGATGGCTCAGAGGTTAAGAGCACTGACTGTTCTTCCAGAGGTCCTCAGTTCAATTCCCAGCAACCACATGGTGGCTCACAACCATCTATGATGACAGCTGGTACCCTCTTCTATATACTGTATACATAATAATAAATAAATGAATCTCTAATTTAATAATGTGAAATTTTCTTCATTTGAACTTGGGTCATCTTATAAACATGCACCTTATTGTTAAATTGAATTAAAATGGATTCTATTTTATTTTTAACTAATCCCAAATCCATTGTCTCTCCAGTGGGAATATCAAATATCATCAACATTGTCATCAAATATGGAAGAAATCACCTATCTTCAACACAACCCCTATATAATATTTGGTTTCTAGGTCATATTGCTTTTTGTGACTTTTTCCCTAGGTTAACACCTCACTGCTTACTAGCATTCAGTAACCAGTCCCCGGGGATAGCACATGTATGTGAAGGGGTGTTCAGGTATTGCTGTAGGATGCTTCTGCACTATCTTTGTTATTAGAGTGACATTTTCTTTGTGTAGACAGATGACAAATGGCTCCCCGCGAGCTGTGCTATTTGATCTAGTAGGCAGTGCCTGGATCTGCAGCATGAATCTTGGAGGAGTGTCACCCTGATTCTTTGGTAGGCCACCAAATTGTGGCTGTGAGCTGTCTCCAGCATTCTTCCCATAATGACAAGAAGTGGTATGTTTAGAAAGTTCGAGCACATTCTGAGCAGCAGCTGCCTAAAGAAGGGGCTGACATGCTATGTTTTTCTGGGGTCATGGTTTCGATTCCTACCATGATTCTGCTCAAGTCAGGGTAAATTATACCCATTCTAAGCAATTCTGTCATCCCACTCTGCACAAATGTTAGGCTGGCCTCACAGTTTTTCCATAGTCATGCTGCTCATTATTCCATGGCCCTGAAGTGTTTGCCAGTTGGTTTTCTAATTTAGCTCTTTGCAGGAAAGAGAAGCTGAACTTTTCCTTTTTTTTTTTTTTAAATTAGAGGGCTGATATATAATCTAAGATTAATTTTCATAAAATTATATTTCTCAGACAAAGCTTTTTAAGTTTCCATTTTATAAGTGAGTGATTTTATATTTTATTCTCTATAGAAATCTTGTATCTTTATTGGAGAATTTAGTCTTTTTAAAGTGATAAAGAATTCTGATAGCAGTGCTATTATTTTTATAGTGGGATATAATCAAGCAGTCATGAGAACTTTATTTTATAACTACATATTCTTGGGGAAAAACACTAGAGAAGATAGAATGCAGTTCTGTACAAATAGAAAAAAATTTATATTCACATTTGTCTTTAAGTATAATATCTTTTTTAATGGGCAAATTGAAGTCTGGAATGTTGGCATATGCTTTTAATTCCAGCACTTAGGAGGCAGAGACAGGTGGACCTCTGTGAATCCAAAGCCAACCTGGTCTATGTATCAAATTCTAGGCTAGTCAGGGCTACATAGTGAACCATTGTCTCAAAAGAAAAATAAAAATCTTGTGGCAATGTGGAAATGGCATTATTATGGTTTTCTTTGCCTTCAAGAGCATTACTGGTGACCAAGAAAGACTCTCCTGGGTAAAATAAACTCTCCACATCTCTACCACCCGTCTCTCTCTCTCTAGCAATACTTCCTAGTGAAAGGTAAGTGAACTTGAGAGAAAGAGAAAAGATAAACTTTTAAGTCTCCCATATTTAAGGAGTAGTCAGAAGGAACAGATGTCAAACCTATAACGTCAGTTTCTGAAGGGTCACATTTTTAAAAAGATAAACTTTATACTGGCTTCTAACTGCCAAGATTTGTAATTAGCTAAGAATGAGCATCTAAAAAGCTAAAGCAATATGCATATTTTTGATTCAGTTTTGAAGAATAAATCCACATAAGCATGCACCATGGAATTTCTCAGTGTATTTATCCCTGGTCTCCAAACCACAACATATAGAGAATGTCTTATTTTAAGCTGGCCATAAATGAGATACTTGTTCTTCACTGATCTTTATAAAAAACAACTTGCATAATTTAATATTACTTCAGGACACAACTTAAACCAGCTTCTAACTTGTTTTAAAATTGAAGGGGCTGGAGAGATGGCTCAGCAGTTAAGAGCACTGACTGCTTTTCCAGAGGACCAGGGTTCAATTCCCAGCACCCACATGGCAGCTCACAACTGTCTGTAGTTCCAGTTCCAGGCAAATAAAATAAATAAATAAGTTTAAAAAAAAAAAAAAAAAAAAAAAATTGAAAAGGGCCAGTGAGACGGCTCAGCAGTAAAGGTGTTTGCTCACAAACCCATCTGACTCTTGGGACCTATGTAAAGGTGGAAGGCAGGAACTGATTCCAGAGAGTAGTCCTCTGAAAACCATGCACATTCTTCTGGGGACTTTTGTTTAAAATGAGGACAAAATAGGAGTAATAATTTTCAGAGGAATTGTCAGGGACGATATAAGAAGATCAGAATGTTTGTACATGTCCTGACAAGGTCCATGTATCAAAGATGCTATCCTAAGAATGGTATTACTGGGAGGGGAGGAACAACCAGGAGAGAGGTCTGGTGTAAAATGTTAGACCACTGGGGTTTGCCCTCAAAGGGGATTGGTTAGCTCTGGCCCTTTCTCTTTTCCTGTTGCATTTGGGTTGGTAAAGTGAACATTTTTTCTCGATCACATGCTTCTGCCATGATGTGCTCTGTTGGTGAAGGCCCAAGGATGTAAGGCCAAAGTACCACAGACCAGAACCTCAAAAATTGATATGAAGATGAGCTTTTTCTCTGTCTATGATACTTCCCTGAGCTATTTAATTATTGTGAAGCTGACAAGCTCTGATTAATACTAATAGAAAGTAGATGGTAAGAGATGAAAATCTGCTCCTGTAAAGAGGACAGTGGATTGGCTGTCCTCAGTTATTGAGGGAAGTAATACCATGTGTGCTCAAGTTCAGCAGCTGGCTTTCATTTGTGGCATATTAATAGCTTTACCAACAAAGTATATGGTTCTATTACAGGAGTGGTGGTCAGAAGTTTCTCTGTCCCACCCCGCTGGTCCACAGCCATTTAGTCCCAAGTAATCACACAAAGGCTTATATTAATTATAAACTGTTTGGCCTGTGGCTCAGGATTATTACTTGCTAACTCTTACTCTTAAAGAAACCCATGATTCTTATCCACGTGGCTTGGTGTCTTTTTCTCAACACAGCATTCTCGTCTTGTTTCTCTGCACCTGGCTAGCATCTGCTCTGCTGTTACTCTTCCCAGAATTCTCCTTGTCTGGCCACCCTGCCCTTACTTCTAGTCTGCCTAGCTTTTAGACAATCAGTATTTCATTAAACTAATATTTATAGTGACAAATATTTACAGTGTGCAAAAGCATAATCTGACAGCAGGTACCTGTAGTGGCTGGGGACTGTGGAAGTATCATAGTTATGAACAATGGCGAAACCTAGTGTGAGCTTCTTGATGTTAATGGCTGAGACAGGATGAAGTATAGAATTAGTGGAGACTGAGATTCAAAAGCTAGATAGTTGACTCAATAAAATGAGAGAAGTTCACCATGAGTACATATCATTGTACTCTTCCTCAGAATTCCATAACTATAGGGAAGAGAAAAATAAATGATCATTGAAAATAGGTACCACTATTGCTGTTTCTACTTTATGATAGGTGTCAATTCTAGAATTACAATTGGAGTCTAAATACTCTGTTTCTAACACCCAGCACAGAAACATGTAACATTCTCTCCATGTTTAGAGAGCACTAAATAGAGTCCTACAGTGGATTTACAGTTCCATTTAATGAGGCTTCACTGACAGCAATAGCTTTGAGCTTTGATTATGCTTGGCACTCACAGATATTTTCACACCCTGGCACAATTACATATTAAAAGCCACTCACCACTCATTGGTACAGTGGAAGGGAAGGTGGGAGAGGAAAATTGGCTCACCTCTTTGGACACCGCTAAATTCTCAGGAAAAGCTGCTTCAAAGTGGGCTGTGCATAAAAGTTATGAGTAAGAAAACAGATTCCCTGAAAACTTTCCATATTCACATAGAAAAGTCTTTAGATGCCAGTTTGTAGATTACTGAGGCAAATAACTGCAAATTTAAAACAATCTTTTGACTAAAACACTGTCTGAAAAATATAATTAAAAAACCATGTCTTATGTTGTCAAGATGAATGTCTACTTCAGTTAATACAGAAGGTGAATGAAACTCAAAGTGTGTTATAACTCTCCAAAAATTAAGGGATGGTTTTTTCCAAATAAACTGTTCTAAAAAACATTTCCATTTAGCACCAACTATCATATTTTTTATGCCATTGTATAGCCTTTAACTGCTGAAATGGGACTGTAGGGGTAGTCATAAATCCATCCACTAGTGTAGGAAAGGTGTAGAAAATGTGTTCTTGGCAGAGTAGCTGAAGACACAGATTTAGTAAAGCAAGGACACTTGGCAAGAAAGGATTTCCAGTGTCTTCGAACACAATTCAGGCAACAGCATCAAATGCATTAATGCAAGCCAAAGCAAATGGATGTTCCAGCAAGATGTTGGAGGTTGTGACAGAGGCTGCAATGAGGCTAATTATAATTTGAGTCATGAGCAAGATATAATGATATGAAAATGTCATAATGAAACATTTTATATACTAAAATAAAATGAAAAGTAATGCTAATAAAAATTTGAGACATACAGATAATTGTCAAGAGAGAAGTCTATAGATAGCAGGAAGTGTACAGTCAACAAAACTAGCATCCTATAGTGAAATCAAGAACTTGTTTGCTGCTAGTACCAACACATATTGGGCACAGAGGGGCAAGACAACTGTCATGAGCAACCAGATTAGCCAACACTGACATTTTACTACTGCGTGTGAGTTTGGGTGTGGACCAGAGGTCAACTCTGGGTATCTTTCTTAATTGAGGCAGGATCTCTCACTGAACCCTTACTGCATGTCCTGAGCCAGGCTGGCATCTTCTACTACTTACCTTCTCACTGTTGGGATTATGTGAGCCACCATACCCATCTGTTATATGGATGCTGCAGATTTGAACTTAGATTTTCATGTTTGCAAGGCAAACTCTTTACCAACAGAGCCATCTCTTTAGCCCTCATTTTGTTATTTTTAAGAAACATTGAGGCCAATACCTTGTTAAGATGTCATGAGTGCAGCATCCCTGTCATGTCTAGAAAGTAAGATTTTATAGTATGAGTCATGGTCCTCGGAGTCTTACATAATTTTCTGGTCATCTCTTTCACTAATTTCCTTCAGCCTAAGGTGAAAGGATTGCATTGTATCAATTACACTAAAAAGCATCTATAGGCATCTGAGAATTATTTATAAATAATTATAAAAACTCATTTTATTAATTTTAAGTGATGTACATGATTCTTCACTTTCAAACATTTTATAGTCAGTGATAAAGATTAAAAATGACTACTTAGGCACAACTTTTTCTTTGCTGTGTTATTTGGAATAGAGAAATACTCGGTTCCCTCTGGTCACTCTTGGAGCATGTCATCTATCTTTATGGTACTGAGATTGGGACTTCTGGTAGAATTCAAAGGAAGTCATCACTACATTGTCTGAAATGCAGTAACACACACAAGGTCTTTATACATTGGTCATTTCCAGGGTGTGGTGATTTTTAAAAAAATGGCCTCAAAAGAGAGTGACACCATTAGGAGGTATGGCTTTGTTGGTGAAAGTGTGTCACTGTGGAGGCAGGCTTTGAGGTCTCATTTCTCAGTTTCATTCCAGTTTCTCAGTTCATTTCCTGTTGCTTTCAAGATGTGGCACTCTTGGCTTTCTTTCCATCACCATGTCTGCCTGTACACTGCCATGTCCCACAATGATGGAAAAGAAATTAACCTTTGAAACTATAAACTAACACCTCAGTTAAATGTTTTCCTTTATAAGAGTTTCTGTGGTCATGGTATCTTTTCACAACAATAGAAACGCTAAGATACAGGGTTACATAAGACTTGTTGTCTTACTCCAATTCATTTCAGAAAGGGGTAATATGCAATTTATAAAACCACAAATGATTTAAAATGTTTAGGGTTTTGTGTATCAGAATAAAATTTGTCAAGAGTTCTGAAGAAAATATATTGAGGGCCCTAACACTGAGCCCTTGGATAGGCAACAGTCTAAGTAGATTAGAATAGTATCACTCCTACAAATACCTGACTTCAGTTTCAGCTATGCTTTTATTAAAATGATATTTTATACGAAGGAGGAAAGGTAATAAATAGAGCACAAGGAAAATGACTACTAATACTTTCCCATCTGAAATAGAATCACCACCAGAGTGCTATAAATGCTTCTTTTGTACTTTTCTACGTGTGACTCAGAATGTTTATGACTGGAAAAATTTATTTCCAAATGCTTTTATGTATTTGCTTTGCCATATGTTTGAAACTGTGCTTTTAACAACCACCCTGGATATGTAAGTAAGTTTACAACAGAGTTCAATTCCAAAGGAATCCTGAAGAAAGACAAGAAAAATAACAATAATGAAACAATTCATGTGTGCTGTCCAAAAAATACAAATATTTCATAGAATCAAATGTTGGCTTATTTCCCTTTACTTAAAATAATAAAGACAATTTACTTGTAAAAGTGAAGCAGAAGGTTGATATCAGATTTGACCAGAGTCCATCCCCAGAAACTGCATAATAGAAGAAAAGGGCCAATTCCCATTAGTTGTCTTTTGGCTTCCACAGGCACATTTTGCATAAATATAAATATTTGTATTTAAGATATTAGATAGTTATAAAACATCTACTTTTGTAGAGAAGAAATGTGTATTTTCATGGTTACATTGTAATTGTTTCAGTGTAACTAATTTTTGAAATTATTTGGGAACCATTACTATAATCATCTGGATTAGTTGTTTGTTTTTTTTCTTTATTTGTTTTGTATTTATCAAGAAAAACAGTAAACTGAATTTAAAATGCTGATAAGTTAACAATAACTATTGGATTAGCTGTTTGTAGACAACGAGGAGACAAAAAAGCAAAGTAATTATATTGCTATTTAGAAAGATTCATTTAGTTGTGAAGTTTGCAGAATGAATCTGAAGAAGTAAGACTGGAGGCAGAAAAAGTGATGTAACTTAATGTCCAGGACAGTGTCTTCTTCCCATGTTCTCAAATGTAGTTTGGTAGCAATTTTTATCAATTCCCTGGAAGTCTAATTAGCAATTGGAATTGTCAGTGATGGCTTGCCAATAGATTAATCTTCTTACCAATTTTGAGAGACAAATAATGGGATTCCATAATTATTACTCCAAACAATCAATTCAATAAGCACAACTTTAAAACACTGTGTACTAGTTGGCTTTACAAACAGAACATTCTAGCAATCTGGAGTTAATTTTACTCTAAGATTAGAGTTGCTGCCACTTGAGTCCTGTGGTCTAGAATCAGAGAATGAAGCTTCTACAGGAAGTTAGGACTACTTTTTAGTTTGTTTTCATGATGTGGTTTTTTTCCCACAAAATTAATATTTTAAGGAGAGTAAAGTCATGAGATAGGGAAAAAATACATTTGTTATCCTGGCATTACAGTTAAGTAAATAAATACATGTTCAATCTCTCATTCCTGGGTCTTTTTTTATGTTCTTATTATCACATTCTTTTTCTCAGAGAAGTGCCAAGATCATGTCATATGACTTTTATTACTGCAATTGACAGAAGACTTAAGATTGGACAGATAACAGAGAGCAAAGGTGCACAGGCCAAGAGACTGTCTGGGTGATTCACTGGGATATTGTTGACAAGCCTGACTGCCTGACCCACCTCTCACCATCTAAGGTAGTAACTGACTTCTGAAACTTGTCCTGTGACCTACATATGCACACACACACACACACACACACACACACACACACATTTGAATGCCTGTACTCTCTCACACACAAATCACACATACATACAATAATATATATTAGATTTTAAAAGAAAACAAAGATACTTGAGGAAATGAGTCTAGCATTGATTTGTATAAATGCTAAAAGAGAAGGGTAGGGTGCTTGAAGAGGTTGTCCAGTAGTTAAAGTACTTGTTGCTCTCACTAAGGACCTGAGATGCTTCTCAGCATCTACACCAGTGGCTCACCACGGTCAATAACTCAAGCTTTCAGGGATCTGACAACTTCTTCTGGGTACCTAACTAATACTATTACATGCACACACAGTCATATACACACTCAAACTTGGAGTTCACATGTATACACACATACTAGCATGCATGTACACACACACATTCACATACTCAAAACACACCCAACACACACACAGATACACACAATTACAAAGTCTTAAGCAAAAGATAATGGATATGGTGAGGGGGAGTAAAGAAGTCTGCTGGATTGAGCCTCATAATATATGTTTCATGATTGTAGATGCTTGTTAGACATAGATTGATATTGGTGAGTTTGAAAAGTAGATCAGGGACTGAGGGCTTTGAATCCATGACCCCTGTCCAGATCGGAGTCAGAGGTGAGTGGATTCTACCTCCTGGGCCACCCATCCTGAAAATTCCTCTCCAGGATTGGTGTCACACCCAAGGGTCTGATCTCAAACTCTTGTCAGCAGACAGGCCCTAGGCTTTATCTGTGAGGGGCATTCTACAGTGACTCCTGCCTTGCCTGGCTGGGCTCCATCTCTAGGGCAAACTTTGTCATCAGACAAAGACTGAGGACTTGAATCCAAGACCCCTTGGTCAGAGATCAAACTGATTCCTTGTTCAGAGCAGTAAGGAGACACACAAGCCCACTAGCCACAACTGACTAGTAGCTGTCTAATTGTGAACCACTGAAGCTATGGGCAGACACCAGTACAACAATACAAATAACAATATAAAAAACAACAAGGCAACACCAGAAGAAACTGGTAGTTCTACAACTATAAGACCTGAACAGAGCAATGAAGAGGAAACAGAAGAAAACAACAGCAAAAACACCTTTATGAAGATTAGTGAAGTCTTCAAAGAAGATATAAAAAATTCCCTTAAAGAAATAGAAGAAAATACAAAAAAAAAATTGGAAGAGAAGAACAAATCCTGGAAAGAAAACCAAGAAAAGGAAAATCAAAGAAGAAGAAGAAGGAAGAAGAAGAAGAAAAAGAAGAAGAAGAAGAAGAAGAAGAAGAAGAAGAAGAAGAAGAAGAAGAAGAAGAAATGTTCTAGAAACTAAAAATTGAAATAGAAGCAATAAAAAAAGGCACAAAATGAGGCAAAGGTGGAAATAGAAAATCTGAAGAAAAGAGCTGGAACTACAGATACAAGCATAACCAATAGAATTCAAGAGATGAAGGAGATAGTCTCTGGAATGGAAGACTCAATGGCAGAAATACATTAGTCAAAGAAAACACAAAAACCAAAAAAGCCACAACAGAAAATGTTCAGGAAATTTGGGACACCATGAAAAGACCTAATCTGAGAATAATAGGAATGGAAGAAGGAGAAGAATATCAGCTCAAAAGCACAGATAATGTATTCAATAAAATCAAGAAGAAAACTTTCCCAATCTAAAAAGGGAAATGCTTATAAAGACACAAGAAGCTTACAGAACATCAAATAGATTTGACCACACTAAAGAAGTCTGCTCGCCACATACTAATTAAGTCACAAAACATACAGAATAAAGAAAAAATTTTACGAGCTGCAAAAGAAAAGGGCCAACTTAACTATGAAGACAGACCAATCAGAATAACACCTGACTACTCAATGAAAACAATGAAAGCAAGAGGGCCTTGGTCACAAGTTATACAGACACTAAAAGACCATGGCTGCCAACCTAGATTACTGTACCCTGCAAAACTATCAATCATCATAGATGGAGTAAACAAGATATTTCATGACAAAGTCAGACTTAAACAATACCTATCTACAAATCCGACCCTTCAGAATGCATTAGAGGGAAAACTTCAACCTAAGGATGCCAGATAAACTCATGAAACCACAAACAATCAATAATCCCACGGAAGAAGAGCCCCCCAAAAAGCAAATACATACAAGCTACCACCAAAAATAGCAGGAAATATCAATCAATGGTCACTAATATCCCTTAATATCAATGGACTCAATTCATCTATAAAAAGACACACACTAACATTATGGATACAAATACAGAAGTCATCCTTCTGTTGCATACAAGAAACACACTTCAACCTCAAAGGCAGACAGTCTCAGAGTAAAGTGTTGAGAAAAGATTCTCCAATCAAATGGCCCTAAGAAACAAGCTGGGGTTGCCATCCTAATACCTAACGAAGTAGACTTCAAACTAAAATCAATTAAAAGAGACCAGGATGGACATAACTTATTCATCTCAGCAAAAATTGATCAAGATGAGATTTCAATCCTGAATGTTTATGCCTCTAATATAAGAGCACCTATATATGTAAAAGAAACACTACTAAAGCTCAAACACCACATCAATTCACACAGTCTAATAGTAGGAGACTTCAATACCCCACTTTCACCCTTGAATAGGTCAACCAGACAGAGACTCAACAGAGAAATAAGGAGTCTAACAGAGGTTATGATACAAATGGATTTAATAGACATTTACAGAAGCTTCCACCCAAACGCAAAGGAGTATACATATTTCTCAGCATCACATGGAACTTTCTCTAAAGTTGAACACATACTTGGTCATAAAGCAAATATCAATAGATACAAAAATAGAAATAATCCGTTGTGTCACATCAGTCCACCAGGGCATAAAGTTAGAGTTCAACAACATCAAAAATCAAAGAAAGCGTACCAACTCTTGGAAATTAAACATCACTCAACTGAACCACCTCTGAGTCGAGGAAGAAATTAAGAATAAAGTTAAAGTCTTCCTAGAATTTAACAAAAATGAATCCACCTCATATCCAAACTTATGGAACACAATGAAAGCAGTCTTAAAGAGGAAAATTCATAGCACTAATGCCTATATGAAAAACCTAGAGAAATCCCACACTAGAAAACTAACAGCACAGCTGAAAGCTTTAGAACAGTTAGAAGCAAACTCACCTAGAAGGAGTAGACAGCAGGAAATAATCAAACTTAGAACTGAAATCAATACAATTGAAACAAAAAGAACAAAAAGAATCAATGAATCAAGGAGTTGCCTCTTTGAGAAAGTCAACAAGATAGATAAACCCTTATCCAAACTAAGCAAAAAGCAGAAAGAGAGAGTATCCAAATCAGTAAAATCAGAAATCAAAAGGGGGATATAACAATAGACCCCCATGAAATCCAGAGAATTATCAGGTCATGCTTTGAAAATCTATATTCCACAAAAATGGAAAACCTAGGAGAAATGGACAGTTTTTTGGACAGGTACCATTTACCAAAATTAAATCAAGATTAGATTAAATACCTAAAAAGACCTATAACCCTAAAGGAAATTGAAGCTGTCATTAAAAGCCTCCCAAGTAAAAAAAGCCCAGGTTTAGATGGTTTCAGTGCAGAATTCTACCAGACATTCAAAGAAGAATACCAATACTCTTCAAACTATTTCACACAGTAGAAACTGAAGGAATATTGCCAAACTCTTTTTAAGGGCCACAATAATGCTAATACCTAAGCCACTCAAAGACACAACAAAGAAGGAGAATTACAGACCAATTTCCCTCATGAATATTGATGTGAAAATTCTCAACAAAATTCTGGCAAACCGTATACAACAACATATAAAAAAAAAATCATCCACCATGATCAAGTAGGTTTCATTCCAGAAATGCAAGGATGGTTCAAAATATAAAAAAATCATAAATGTCATCCATCATATAAACAAACTGAAGGAAAAAACCACATGATCATATCCTTAGACAATGAAAAAGCCTTTGACAAAATCCAACACTCCTTTATGATAAACGTCTTGGAGAGATCAGGAATATAGGGAAAATATCTAAATATAATAAAGGTGATATACAAGAAGCCGACAGTCAACATCAAACTTAATGGAGAAAAACTCAAAGCAATGCCACTAAAATCAGGAACTAGACAAAGATGTCCTCTCTTCCCTTATCTATTCAATATAGTTCTCGAAGTTTTAGTCAAAACAATAAGAGAATGAAAGAAGATTAAGGGGATATAAATTGGAAAAGTAGTGAAACTATCTCTATTTGCAAATGATATGATTGTATACATAAGGGACCCACAAAATTCTACCAGGGAACTTCTATAGCTGATAAACACCTTCAGCAATGTACCAGGATACAAGATTAACTCAAAGAAATCAGTAGTCCTCCTATACGCTAAAGATAAAAGGGCTGAAAAAGAAATAAGGGAAACATCACCCTTAATAATAGCTGCAAATGGCATTAAGTACCTTGGAGTAACTATAACCAAAGAAGTTAACAACAGATCTATTTGACAAAAACTTTACATCACTGAAAAAAGAATTTGAAGAAAATATCAGAAAATAGAAAGATCTCCTATGTTCCTGCATAGGTAGGATCAACATAGTAAAAATGGCAATTCTCCCAAAAGCAATCTACAGATTCAATGCACTTCACATCAAAATTCCAACACAATTTTTTACAGACCTTGAAAGAAAAATATTCAATTTCATTTGGAATAATAGGAAAGCCAGGATTGCAAAAACAATTTTTCTCAACAAAAGAATCTCAGGATACATCACCAGCCCCAACTTTAAGTTTTCCTATAGAGCTACAGTAATAAAAACAGCCTGGAACTGGCATTAAAAACAGACTTGGGGATCAATGGAATCGAATTGAAGATCCTGACATTAACCCAAAAACCTATGAACATCTGATCTTTGACAAAGAGGCCAAAATGTTCAATGGAAAAATGATAGTATCTTTAACAAATGGTGTTGGCATAGCTTGATGGTCATGTGAAGAAAAATGCAAATAGATCCAAGCATATCATCCTGCACAAAACTCAAATTCAAGTAGATCAAAGACCTCAGCCACACTGAACCTGATAGAAAGAAAAGTGGGAAACACCTTCCAATGCATTGGCACAGGTAACCACGTCTTAAATATAATACCAGTAGCACAGACACTAAAAACAACAATCAATAACTGGGACCTCCTAAAACTGAGAAGCTACTGTACAGCCAAGGATACAGTCCTTAAGACTAAATGACGGCCTACAGAATGGGAAAATATTTTTACCAACCCTACAAGTGACAGAGGACTGATCTCTAAAATATATAGAGAACTCAAAAGACTAGATCCTTAAACCTTGAATAACCCAATCAAAAAATGGGGTTCAGAACTAAAAAGGGAATTCTCAGCAGAAGAATTACACCTGAAAATATGCTTGGCATCTTTAGCCATCAGAGAAATGCAAATCAAAGCAACTTTGAGATACCACTTGACACCTGTGGGAATGGCTAAGAAAAAAGACACAGATGACAGCCTATGCTGGAGAGGTTGCTGAGCAAGGGGAACACTCCTCCATTGTTGGTGGGAGTGTAAGCTTGTTCAGGCACTCTGGAATGCACTATGGCGGTTTCTCAGAAAACTGGGAATCAATGTCCCCAAGGATCCAGCAATACCACTACTGGGCATATGGCATAAAGATGTATATTCATCCTCTAAAGGCATTAGCTCAACTATGTTCATAGCAGCATTATTCATAATAGAAGGACCTGGAAATATCCTAGATGCCCCTCAACTAAAGAATGGATTAAAAAAACTGTGGTACATCTATACAACGGAGTTCTACTCAGCAGCAAGAAGAAATGATATCCTAAAATTTGCAGGGAAATGGATGGATTTGGAGAATATCTTCCTGAGCGAGTTATCGCAAATGCAGAAAGTTAAGCAGGGGATGTCCTCACTCATTAGTGGACTTGAGACAAAAAGCTAAGCATGTTCATGCCACAAACCACAGCCACTGAACAGTTTGGGATCTGAAACACCTTGAACTGACACCTTGGAGCCCATTCCCTCCAGAGGAACACCTGACCTTGATGTTAGGGTGAGGAAAGCAGATCTGCCTGGAGCGGATGCTGAACTAAGCCACACTGGGACCTTGGGACCTGCTGCTCTTGCTGGGGAGATAAAGTGATGAGGAGGAGAGAGTGTGACTGGGAGGGACAGGATGGGGAAGGAAGTGTGAACAAGGGGATGCATGGATAAAAAAATCTGACTTTATTCATAATAAAAAAATAAAATAACAAAAGAATAGTAGATCCAAAGTATATTTAAAACACAAATTAAAATTAATATTCTGAAATATATGAAGTGGTTATATCCATAAATTAGCAATGAGATTATCGCATCACAATAGATTAAAAAAAAATAACATCAGACTCAGTGACCTTAGAGTACAGAATCCTTTTGGTATAATAAAATCCTGTCAGGCTTCTAGAGTAATATAATATATACAGGGTAATATATATATATTTTATAAAGAAGATTCTATTTTTTGATGAACAGTAAAATAAGTTTTGCTGTAGTGTTTTCCTGAACCACATGCTATGCTGTTCACTTATTTGTACGTTTGAGCTGTTTCTTATCTTTTTCCCTGTGTTTCTCCTGTACCTCCTGATACTGAAGTCTGATGTGGGATATCTTTCTATACATTGGAAATAAAGGAAATGTTTTGGTCTATGGAAAAGAAGCTGATAGGCAAGTAGGAAATTCAAACACAGACAAAGGAAAAGGAGGGTGGAGTCAGAGAGATGATTCAAGCTTCTGCTGAGAGCAAGATGTAGTACAGGTAAGCCAAGAGTCACATTGCCAAACATGGAGATTAGTAGAAATGGGTTGGGTTAATTTGTAAGAGCTAGCTAGCAATAAGCCTGAGCCATAAGCCTAACCGTTTGTAATTAATATACATGTCTGAGTCATTACTTGGGGGCAAAGAAGCTGCAGGACTGCAGGTCTGGCACTTGGGCCAGACAATCCAGAAGTTCCCACCCTCATTACTCACTATAGAAAGAAAGATGGGATTTCTGATAAAACATTTAAGGATGTGCCAAAAGATAAGTCATCGAAAATTTTTGAGGTGACCCGGAGGTTTGTGAGATCAGGATGCATTATGTAAAATCCATGAAGAATAATCTATAGAAAGGTAAAAGAAGATTTCAGCTCACTATTCTACCTTAGTTGTTTTTTTCTTTCTCTAGAAACTTTTTAATAGGCTTATTTAAATGTTTTTTTATTTTATTTTTACACTGATTGACCTAGGGCCCAGGCATATAATTTTCTAGCTCCTTCATCTGAACTCAACCCATCTTGTCCAGCCATGCAGCTCGGTACCTTTGCTCAAAGCAGCATGTCAGCTTCTTTCCTCTGTGTCTGCTGTGACTCCTCATCCTGTCTGTGGTTGCTTTCTCTAGTAGCTTTGCCTGACTCTGTCTGCTCTGAGATGTTCCTGAGTTTTCTTAGCCTTGTAGCCCCACTCACATTTCCTGTTTGCCTTTGGCCAATCAACTTTTTACTAAACCATAGGTGGGACAAATATTTACATTACCAGCATAATCCCACTACAGTTTCCCTTTTTCTCTTTTTAAAATAAGAAGAACTCCAAATCTAATATCCTTTTTATCCCATTATCTATAATAAATTATACCCAATACTGTAAACAAACACAAACATTCATAATCCAGAGCTCAGAGGAAACTTCTAAAGAGGTGTTCTGACATGGTAGATAATCAAGGCCATAATAAGCATCCTTTTGTGCCTGGCTTATTTCACTTAGCATATCACCATCTCCATTTATATTGTTTTAAGTGATCAATACAGTACTTTAAAGAATCAATTAAGGGGGCTGGAGAGATGGCTCAGCGGTTAAGAGCACCGTCTGCTCTTCCAGAGGACCCGGGTTTGATTCCCAGCACCCACATGGCAGCTAACAACTGTCTGTAGTTCCAGTTCCAGGCAAACACCAAGGCAAATAAATAAATAATAAATAAATAAAGTTTTTTTTTTAAAAAAAGAATCAATTAAAACACCCAAGAATATAAAGACATCAAAATATAAGTAATAGTAGGACCATATTCTTGTTGTTTCTTTTTATCTCCAGTTGCAACCAAGTTGAGTTTGACTCTGTGCTGCTCTGTGAATGAGTTACAGCCCAATGTACTATTTTAGAAATGAATATTGGATTACTTACTAAATGCTGTTTACTTTTTAGGTTTGATTGTGCTGTTTGTCTAGGTTTTCTTAGCAATTTAACACTGGGAACAAATGATAATTTAGAGATAGGATCTCATTATGTTGCCCTAACTGGGCCGAAATTTACTCTGTAGACCAGGATAGGCTTAAACTCATAGGGACCCACTTGCCTCAACCTCCTGACTGCTGGAATTAAATCCATGTCCACCACAACTGGAGATTATATATTTAATATCACATACAATGTTCCATAATTATAGAGAGGTGAAACTAGGTAAATGTGAGGTTTGTACATGCTTCTACACTTTCAGATTCCAAATTCTCAAGGCTTCTCCTTTCAAAAGGTGACTTCCTCCTCCAGACCCTTCTATTCTTCTATTGCTTATACTAGTATAATTCTCTCTAATATAAAAGTTAACCAACAAATAAAATTTTCCAGGATAATCTCTCTCTCTCTCTCTCTCTCTCTGTGTATGTGTGTGTGTGTGTATGTGTGTGTACAACTTCAGTGCAGTCAGTTCCATCTTTAATATGTGTTCCACATAGGTTGTCAGGTTTGTGTGATATGCATCTCTACCCACTGAGCCCCCACTTTAGGACTTCTCTTCAATAGATTTTATTTTACTGAACAACGTAAGGGATAAGACTTGTACCAAAGCATGCACGATTAGACTGAAAAAAAAAATAGCATCTATATTTATATCTTTACATATAAATCTACAAAGGTAGGAGCTGACCCATTAAACCATCATTTATCATTAGTAGATATCATCTAATCATCAGCAAGTAAGTTACCTTCTGGCTATTTCTCTCACCTGTATGACTCATACACAATAACATGGTTTATACTAAAGAAAATAAAGTTAGCATGCTGTAAGTGGTATCTATAAATTTGAGTTCGCCATAGTCACACTGTGGAGTAACCCTGGGTCAACTGAAGAATGCATAAAGATAATATGATATGAACATCAATATACTAAAGTATTGTTGATCACTAAAGAAAGGAGGATGTCATTGGCAGGAAAATGGATAGATATGATGATCCTGTTAAGTAGAACAAGTCAAGGTTGGAAATACAAATATTGAATGGCTCTCCTATATGAGGAACCTAAATATAGAAAAAAATAACATAAGCTTGGTGTTTTTGTGGGACTTCTAACAGTTAGAGGGAGTATATTTCTTTTTTTTCTTTTTCTTCTTTATTTATTTTGTATTTATCAAAAAAACAGTAAAATGAATTTAAAAAGCTGAAAAGTTAACTGACTATAAAGAGGATAAGAATCATAAGCATGGCTTATCAAGGGTAATAATGCAAATAAGATTGCTACACATATATTTACTTTGTGTTCAGCTTTTCCTCTGATTTTTTTTTTCCATCCCTGTATATCCTTATTCAAGGTCCCTTCCCCCTCCCACCACATCAGGTCATTTTTCTTCTCTACAACTCCCCATCCCCTCCCTGGGCAGGGAGGAGACAGTCCTATGGTCCCACTGACCCAATAATGTTTGGATCAGTCTCCACTCCTGGCCAAATCCAGTTTTGTCCATCCTACCACAAGAGTGAGTCAGGTGTTCCTATAGTTGGAGTGGGGTCCAAAGGGTCAGTCTAGGGTGTTACTGATCACAAGCTGTTCAGTGGTTGTGGATTGTAGCTTGGGCATGCTTGGCTTTTTTTCTTGTTTGTTTGTTTAGAGACCACTAATGAGTGAGTACATCTCCTACTTATCTTTCTGAGATTGTGATACCTCGATCAGGAGAATATTCTCGAAATCCATCCATTTGCCTGCAAATTTTAGGATGTCATTTTTTCTTACTGCTGAGTAGTATTCCATTGTGTAGATGTACCACAGTTTGTTAATCCATTCTTCAGTTGAGGGACATCTAGGTTGTTTCCAGGTTCTTGCTATTACAAATAATGCTGCTATGAACATAGTTGAGCTAATAACTTTGGAGTGTGAATGTGCCTCCTTAGGGTATACACCCAGAAGTGGTATTGCTGGGTCCTTGGGGAGATTGATTCTCAATTTTCTGAGAAACTACCATATTGCATTCCAAAGTAGCTGAACAAGCTTACACTCCTACCAACAATAGAGGAGTGTTCCCCTTGTTCCACATCCTCTCCAACATAGGCTGTCATCTGTGCCTTTTATCTTGGCCAATCTAACAGTTGTTAGGTGGTATCTCAAAGTTGTTTTGATTTGCATTTCTGTGATGGCTAAAGACAAAGAGCACTTTTTCAGGTGCCTTTCAGCCATTCATAATTCCTCTCCTGAGAATTCCCTTTTTAGATCTGTAAACCATTTTTTGATAGGGTTATTCAAGGTTTTGGGCTCTAAATTCTTGAGCTCTTTATATACCTTAGAGATCAGTCCTCTATCACTTGTAGGGTTGGTGAAAATCTTTTCCCATTCTGCAGGCTGGCGTTTTGTCTTATTGACAGTGTCCTTGGCTTTGCAGAAGCTTCCCAGGTTCAGGAGATCCCACTTATTGATTGTTGGTCTTAGTGCCTATGCCACTGGTGTTATACTTAGGAAGTGGTGGCCTGTGCCAATTTGTAGAAGTGTATTTCCCACTTTCTTTTCTATCAAGTTCGAAGTGGTTGGGTTTAAGTTGAGGTCTTTGATCCACTTGGATTTGAGTTTTGGGCAGGGTGACAGGCTCGGATCTATTTGCATTTTTCTACACACTTCCATCCAGCTATGCCAACACCATTTGTTAAATATACTATCTTTTTTCCATTGAATGTTTTGGGCCTCTTTGTCAAAGATCAGGTGTTCATAGGTTTTTGGGTTAATGTCTGGATCCTCAATTCTATTCCATTGGTCCACAAGTCTGTTTTTATGC
>PVIH01018805.1:0-37338 GCA_004025045.1 Sigmodon hispidus
GTAGTTGTGTGGTTGTGTGGCTGGGTGGCTGTGTGGCTGTGTAGTTGTGTGGTTGTGTGGCTGGGTGGTTGTGTGGCTGGGTGGTTGTGTGGCTGTGTGGTTGTGTGGCTGTGTGGCTGGGTGGCTGTGTGGCTGTGTGGCTGCGTAGTTGTGTGGCTGTGTGGCTGGCTGCTAATTTCCCCTTCCCTTGTTCTCATGCTCCTCTGGCTCTCTTAAGTTCCTATTTCTTCTTTTCGTCAGTCAGCTTCACCTGTCCTTTCTTCTGACTCCCTACTGGCCACTCAACTTGTCACTAAACCAATCAGTTGTTTTAGACAGGCAAAAATAACACAGCTTCACAGTTAAACAAATGCAACATAAAAGAATGCAACTTATCATAAAAAAAAGTTCCATGCCATAAACAAATGTAAAACATTTTAAAATAATATTCCACAACACTTACCTGTTAAACCTTACGGCCATTGCATATCTCTCAGTACTCCTGTTGGTGCTCTGCCTGATAAAAATGCCACAACCTTTCATAACAGGACCTTAGGCAGTGAGAAATTATTCAAGCTTATTAGTCTATCAGTGATATTTCACATTCCAAACCCAACACCTTGTAAACAGAACATAAGAGCTCCTCCTTGTGGTGCCCTTGGGCTGACAGCTTGCTATTGTATAGCAACTTGAATGTGACAGAGCTGGCCAGTCTTCTGTATTGGAATTCATCTACCTCATGCAGTGAATAGTCAAGGATGGTGTCCTCATCCTGGAACTTGAAGTACCCACAGAACTTCTTCTGAAACAGAATTGGGAACCAATAGCTGTGATCTACCACATATCTGCAAAGGAAATGAATCTGGTCTAATTGGAACCACTGAGAGCACATTTTTGCCACTCTCTGTCGGCATCCTGTGCACATGGTTAGTAGAAAGATAAGCGTGTCCATTAGCTCAGAGGAACCCACAAATGAAATGTGACCCACCTTGTGCAGTGCATACACTGTCAGACCACTGTTCCTGAGGCTTCCTCTTAGCCCCATCCTCAAAGGTATCTCCTTCCTGCACTTTGCCCCCCAAACCCCTCTACTTCATGCCCAGAGAACTCACTGAGGTTGCAGCACCAGCACCAGAGGGTAGAGACAGGAGATGCCCATAGTCTCCTGGGTTCTTTACTACTCAGTCATATTTTCCAGTGGAAACCTAATGCATCCTTTGCTTCTATTTTGTGCCTTTGTGGGGAAAAATATCAATGACAGATGGTTACCTTTCTGTGAAGGTGATGAAATACATATTATAGTGGAAAAAAGATAAAAAAGCCACGAGACTATTCTCCAAAATGAAGAACTTTAAATAAAATAAAAAAACTGGTCACAGTATTCCACAGAAAAACTGTATTTCTGTTCTTAAAAACTGGCAATCAATTCTTGATTATCTATACTAATTGAAGGAGGAGTGGCAGATTAGTTTCACATTCATTTGTGTGAGATAACTGATTCAAGGACACTTGACAATGTTCATAGCCTGTTGAGATTCATAGAAGACCATATTTTAACAATCTAATACCAGTGTTCCAATACCATTTCTTCCTACTTTTAAAGTGTTCTTGAGAAAACTGCAAAGAAGTAAGTAAGACAGAGAAATGAACATTTTATTATAGTTCGCTGATAGTTCAGGACAGGCATGCCAATATCAACTAAAATTAAAATTTCCAGAGGTTGTTCTCTATTGTGTCATCTTGGAAAATATGACTTAAGATCTTGCTTTTATAATAATAATAATAATAATAATAATAATAAATGATTTTGTTTTTAAATGGTCTAAGAAAAGCAACTCCTTTGAAATAACCAAATAAAATTAGTCCATTGTTTATTAATTGTTGTGTGAACAAAATAATTTTTAAAGATACTTAGTTCAAAAATTTAAAATTATTTCAAATTCTCCATTGATTTTTAAGTGTATGTCAGAGGAGGTAGATAAAAGCATACCTCATAGGTTTCCATGGAGACAGAAGGAGAGGTTCTTTCAGTGCTGTAGTCACAGGCAGTTGTGAATCATCCAGTGTGGGTGGTTGGGAATCAAGCACAGAATCTCTGGATTCCTCGTCTGGTGTCTAAAATCTGTTACTTAGACCTGTGTACTTCTTTTTCAGGCCCTGAATACCCACACCTTAATTTTAGAAACTTCTTTGCATAAAAAAATTTCAAGAGATCACATCAAATTTCTGGACTATTGAGCCTACTTTATTTATTTATTTTTTTACTTATTCAATGTTTTGCCAATTCTGTGAATACACCAAACCTCCTCTACATTAACATCTATGCAGTACTTGCTCATTGTCTCCCTTGTATCATTTTAAAATTTTATCTGTCTATATATTTGCTGCTCTTTGTTAGATCACATGTTTTCTTTTTTAGAACTGGTTACTCTATGTGATCAGATCTCACAGTCTACAGCAATCATTCTGTGCTTCTCTGGCACCTGTTAAGAAGACATCTATGCTGATGGATTTACAACCTCCAATTTATGGTACTCCCCTGTACCTGGCTTCTCCATGCTTCTTATCTTTTAGGTCATCATAGACTAAATCTCACAGTGTGCAGCTTTCTGCAACTGCTTTTATAAGCACATAAAAGTTATTTTTCTTTGCTTAGGGGATTTCTCTGAAGGGTCTCTTCTGTCCCTTTCTCCTGGCACCCTCTTCATGGTAACTATTGCACTTTTACTTTAAGTTGTTCTAGAAAAGACTCTTTTTCCCTTTAAAGTGCTCTCATGTCATTTATAACATAATAAACCATCTTAATGTGCTCTCTTTTCAAGCCTTTATGTTGACTCCATGATCAGCCTCTCTTTATAATTCTCATACTACAATTGTGTGCCACCTTCTTCTGTAAAGCAACCAACTGCTTCTACTTTCTCTTTCTATTAGCTTCTGCTTCACCCATGTAATTATTCCCCTCTGCATGGAACCCACTTACATCATGACACATTTTTTTTTTATTATTTCTCCCATGACTTTCTGTCATGATATTTGATCACAACAGAAGAAAAATAACTATTACAAAAGTTAGAACCAGGAATTGGATATTGCAATGAAGAACCAAATCACACTGTTGCTGAGAAATGTGAAGACTTTGGAATTTTGGAGTAGAAAAGATGGTGGCTGACATAAGCAGAGAATAATGGGTTGTCCTTGAAGAACCTTGCAAGCCTGGGTTGAGAAAAAGACATATGGAGAGTTCTGCTTCAAGAGGTGTTACAGGGAAACAAGGCTTAAACAGAAACTGGTTTAGATGCCTTTCTTCTGGTATTTTTTTTTTTTTTTTTGGAGGGAAATCTGGTTTCCTTCTGCTCTTGTTCTAGAATTTTTCTGAGATTAAATTTAAAAGTAATGATCTGATTTATTTGGCAATTGAGAACAGCAAAATGTTAAATCTGTTATGTTATTATTGTTAACAAATAATTTGCAGCTCTATGGGAAAAGAAAAAATGGGACAGAAAGAAAAAAAGGCATACCATTGGGAAAAAATGTTGCAGTTAAGACTTTTGCTGTAAACAATACAGAAATTACTGTTATTAAGAAGAGGGATCCTGCTCTGCACTAGAGGAACAGAGGGGTGTTCTCAGACAAGATGTCATCGTACAAAACTTTAAATTTATAAAAGGAAAAGAAGAAAGACAACTACAAACAAAAGTTGCTGTTAGATGATTCAAGAGGTCATCCTGAAATGAGAGTTGATCTTGACATTGTCATTCACAGGGTAGTGACTGTAGTTGTATGAATGATACAAGACTGAAGAAGACTTAATTTTTCTACAGCAGTTTCATAGAGTTACTTATACCAGGTAATATATAGCAAGAACATCCCAGCATGAAAGCTTTAATAGGACATTTTATAAAGCTATGAGACCAAAGCCCAGGTCACTTAAAATTTTTAAGAATTTTAAACCACAGTTTTGTCCTGTTTGTACTGTTAAAAACCAAAGACCTAAACACATTGTAGCAGGTCGAATTATGACAGAAAATATTGCTAAAAGATAAAAATTAAAGATAACAGATACATGATTATGTTATAAGAATTAAATGTTATTAAAACTTAAGTTCAGTTGTTGCTGGGAATTTGTTTTTATCACTAGCGCTACTCCAGACACTAGGCAGCAGCAGGATAACAGATACTTTTTAATTAACTTTAAATTTGGCTTCAGGGATTTTCAAATACAAAATTGAACTTACATTATACTAAAGACAGGGCTGGAGGAATGGCTCAGCTGTTAAAAGGCTAGGCTCACTAAAGACCTAGGGAAAATATTTATGTTAAAAGAAGCATCTTGACAGATAATTTTAACCATGGAACTATTTCTACATGAAGATAATTACCTGCTATCTCAGAAAAAAAATATATGCAGAAAATTATACATTATAAAGGGCCAATGCTTTTCAAAGATATATGAAAGAGAACAAGAGTTGTTCTTAACAGGTTCTAAATAACAGAGGTATGCCACCTTGATAAAAGGGTAATTTATTGGAAATGATGATGTTTTACTCTCTAAAGAGAGAATTGGACTTCTGCTTCAACAACAGGTACCATAAAAGACTAGAGCTACTGAGTTTCTCTGGTAAAGTTCCACTCTTCACAATAGATAATGGCATTAATTTTTCTTTCAAAAATTAAGAATTTGTGGTATGCCTTAAATCAATAATACCAGAACCATATGCGAATGTTTTGACAGGTGCTGATGATAATAGTACAGCTGGCAAAATCATTATTTTCTCAGCCATAATATTTGAAGACGCATCATTCTTAAAAATGGATAGTCCTTACATAAAATAAAAAAAATTTCAAATCTCAAAGATTATTTTCCCTAGTGACAAGCTATCACAAATGGATGCATATGAGGCTTATATACTATAATGACCAACACAATGCTGCTAGATAAAAGAGGTTTATAAGAATTTTAATATGTTCTGACATTTCCTGAGAAAGAAAGACTCCTATAAAACCAAAGGGAACAAATAATGAAATTGGTATTCTTTTTGTTTGTTTGTTTTGTTTTTGTTATTATTATTATTATTATTATTATTATTATAAACAAAAGTCACACTTTCTAACCTTGTATATCCTTATTAAAGGTCCCTTCTCCCTCCCACCACATCAGGTCATTCTCTCTTCTCCACAACTATCCATGCCCTCCCTGGGCAGGCAGCAGACAGTCCCATGGTCCCACTGTGCCAATATTGCTTAGTTCAGTCTCCACTCCTGGCAGATCCAGTTTTCTCCCCCTAACCTCAAAAGTGAGTCAGGTGTTCCTCTAGGGGGAGTGGGATCCAAGGTGTCAGTCCAGGGTGTTTCTGATCCCAAGCTGTTCAGTGGTTGTGGTTTGCAGCTTGGGCATGCTTTGCTTTTTTCTCCTTTGCTTGTTTGTTTGTTTGTTTGTTTGTTTGTTTGTTTGTTTGTTTAGAGTCCACTAATGAGTGAGTACATCCCCTGCTTATCTTTCTGAGTTTGTGATACCTCACTCAGTAGGATATTCTCCAATTCCATCCATTTGCCTGAAAATTTTAGGATATCATTTTTTCTTACTGCTGAGTAGTACTCCATTGTGTAGATGTACCACAGTTTTTTCATCTTCAGTTGGGGGACATCTAGGTGTTTCCAAGTTCTTGCTATTACAAATAATGCTGCTATGAACATAGTTGAGCTAATGCCTTTGGAGTGTGACTGTGCTTCTTTAGGGTATACACCCAGAAGTGGTATTGCTGGGTCCTTGGAGAGATTGATTCTCAGTTTTCTGAGAAACCACCATATTGCATTCCAAAGTGGATGAAAAAGCTTACACTCCCACCAACAATGGAGGAGTGTTCCCCTTGCTCAGCATCCTCTCCAACATAGGCTGTCCTCTGTGTCTTTTATCTTAGCCAATCTAACAGGTGTCAGATGGTATCTCAAAGTTGTTCTGATTTGCCTTTCTCTGATGGCTAAAGATGATGAGCACTTTTTCAGGTGCCTTTCAGCCATTTATAATTCTTCTGCTCAGAATTCCCTTTTTAGATCTGAACCCCATTTTTTAATTTGGTTATTCAAGGTTTTGGGCTCTAGATTCTTGAGTTCTTTATATATCTTAGAGATCAGTCCTCTATCACTTGTAGGGTTGGTGAAAATCTTTTCTCATTCTGTAGGCTGTCATTTTGTCCTATTGACAGTGTCTTTGGCTTTACAGAAGCTTCTTAGCTTCAGGAGTACTCACTTATTGATTGTTGTTCTTAGTGTCTGTTCCACTGTTATTATATTTAGGAAGTGGACGCCTGTGCAAATTTGAAGAAGTGTATTTCCCACCTTGTTTTCTATCAAGTTTAAAGTGGCTGGGTTTATGTTGAGGTCTTTGATCCATTTGGATTTGATTTTTGTGCAGGGTGAGAGGCTCGGATCTATTTACATTTTTCTACACACTTCCATCCAGCTATGCCAACACCATTTGTTAAATATACTATCTTTTTTCCATTGAATGTTTTGGGCCTCATTGTCAAAGATCAAGTGTTCATAGGTTTTTGGGTTAATGTCTGGATCCTCAATTCTATTCCATTGATCCACAAGTCTGTTTTTATGCCAGTACCAGGCTGTTTTTATTACTGTAGCTCTATAGTACAACTTGAACTCAGGGATGGTGATACCTCCTGAGGTTCTTTTGTTGAGTAAAATTGTTTTGGCAATCCTGGCTTTCCTGCTATTCCAATTGAAATTTAGTACTGTTCTTTCAAGGTCCAAAAAATATTGTGTTCAAATTTTGATGGGCTGTGCATTGAATCTGTAGATTGCTTTTGGTAGAATTGCCGTTTTTACTATGTTGATCCTACCTATCCAGGAACATAGGAGAGCTTTCCATTTTCTGTTATCCTCTTCAATTTCTTTCTTCAGTGATTTAAAATTTCTTGTCAAATAGGTCTGTTACTTCTTTGGTTATAGTTACTCCAAGGTATTTAATATTATTTGCTGCTATTATGAAGGGTAATGTTTCCCTTATTTCTTTTTCAGCTCTTCTAACTTTAGTGTATAGAAGGGCTACTGATTTCTTTGAGTTAATCTTGTATCCTGCTACATTGCTGAAGTTGTTTTTTAGCCGTAGCAGTTCCTTAGAAGAATTTTGTGGGTCACTTATGTATACAACCATACCTTCTGCAAAAAGAGATAGCTTCACTTCTTTTCCAAATTGTATCCCCTTAATCTCCTTTCATTCTCTTATTGCTTTAGCTAAAACTTTGAGAACTATATTGAATGGATAAGGGGAGAGAGGACATCCTTGTCTAGTTCCTGATTTTAGTGAGATTGCTTTCAATTTTTCTCCATTAAGTTTGATACTGGGTGTCAGCTTCTTGTAAATCGCCTTAATTATATTTAGATATTTTCTCTGTATTCCTGATCTCTCCAGGGCTTTAATCCTAAAGGAGTGTTGGATTTTGTCAAAGGCTTTTTCAGCATCTAAGGATATGATCATGTGGTTTTGTTCCTTTAATTTTTTTATATGATGGATAACGTTTACAGTTTTTCGTATGTTAAACCAGCCCTGCATTTCTGGGATGAAACCTACTTGGTCATGGTGGATGACATTTTTTTATACATTATTGTATATGGTTTGCCAAAATTTTGCTCAGTTTTAGCACCCATATTCATGGGGGAAATTGGTCTGTATTTCTCCTTCTTTGTTGTATCTTTGAGTGGCTTGGGTATTAGGGTAATTGTGGCCTCATAGAAGGAATTTGGCAATATTTCTTCAGTTTCTACTGTGTGAAATAGTTTGAGGAGTAATGGTAGTAGTTCTTCTTTTAATGTCTGGTAGAATTCGGCACTGAAACCATCTGGACCTGGACTTTCATTTATGGGAAGGCTTTTAATGACAGCTTCAATTTCCTTTGGGGTTATAGACCTGTTTAGGTAACTAATCTGATCTTCATTTAATTTTGGTAAATGGTACCTGTACAAAAAGCTGTCCATTTCATTGATGTTTTCCATTTCTGTGGAATACAGATTTTCAAAGTATGATCTGATAATTCTCTGGATTTCCTGGGGGTCTGTTGTTATGTCCCCCTTTTCATTTCTGATTTTGTTGATTTGAACACTCTCTCTCTGTTTTTTGATTAGATTGGCTAAGGGCTTATCTATCTTGTTGACTTTCTCAAAGAACCAACTCTTAGATTCATTGATTCTTTGTATTGTTCTTTTCGTTTCAATTGTATTGATTTCAGCTCTAAGTTTGATTATTTCCTGCCGTCTACTCCTTCTAGGTGAGTTTGCTTCTAATTGTTCTAAGGCTTTCAGCTGAGCTGTTAGGTCTCTAGTGTAAGATTTCTCTAGTTTTTTTCATGTAGGCATCTAGCGCTATGAATTTTCCTCTTAAGACTACTTTCATTGTTTCCCACAAGTTTGGATATGTTGTGGATTCGTTTTCATTAAATTATAGGAAGACTTTGATTTCTTTGTTAATTTCTTCCTTAACCCAGAGATGGTTCAGCTGAGTGATGTTTGATAGCCATGAGTTGATAGGCTTTCTTTTATTTTTGATGTTGTTGAACTCTAACTTTAGGCCCTGGTGGTCCGATATGTTACAAGAGATTATTTTCATTTTTTTGTATCTATTGATATTTGCTTTATGACCAATTATGTGGTCTATTTTGGAGAAAGTTCCATGAGGAGCTGAGAAATATGCATATTCCTTTGCGTTTGTGTGGAAGCTTCTGTAGATATCTATTAAATCCATTTGCATCATAACCTCTTTTAGACTCCTTATTTCTCTGTTGTGTCTCTGTCTGGTTGACCTATCCAGGGTTGAAAGTGGGGTATTGAAGTTTCCCACTATTAAGGTGTAAGAATTGATGTGGGATTTGAACTTTATGAGTGTATCTTTTATATAGGTAGGTGCCCGTATATTAGGGGCATAAATATTCAGGATTGAAAATTCCTCTTGACCAATTTTTCATGTGATGAATATGTAATGACCATCTTGGTCCCTTTTAATTGCTTTTAGCTTGAAGTCTCTTTTGTTAGATATTAGGTTGGCAACCCCCACTTGTTTCTTAGGACCATTGGACTGGAAAATCATTTCTCAACCCTTAACTCTAAGCCTGTGTCTGTCTTTGTGGTTTAGGTGTGTTTCTTGTAGGCAACAGAAGGATGGCTTCTGTTGTTGTATCCATCTTGTTAGCGTGTGATGTTTTATAGGAGAGTTGAGTCCATTGATATTAAGGGATATTAGTGACCACTTTTTGATATTTCCTGTCATTTTTTTGGTGGTAACTTGTTTGTATTTCCTTTCTCTGGAGTATTCTTCTGTGGAATTATTGATTATTTGTTGTTTCATGGGTGCATCTGGGGTCCTTAGGTTGGAGTTTTCCCTCTAATACTCTCTGTAGTGCTGGATTGGTAGATAGATATTGTTTCAGTCTGACTTTGTCATGAAATATCTTGTTTAATCCATCTAGGGTGATTGATAATTTTGCAGGGTATAGTATTCTAGTTTCACAGCCATTCTCTTTTAGCGTCTGTATAATTTCTGACCATGCCCTTCTAGCTTTCGTTTCCATTGAATGGTCAGGTGTTATTCTGATGGGTTTGCCTTTATATGTAAGTTGGCCCTTTTCTTTAGCAGCTCTTAAAATTTTTTCTTTGTTCTGTATGTTTTGTCACTAGATTATAATGTGGTGCATTGACTTTTTTGGAGTGTCATATCTATTTGGTGTTCTGTAAGCTTCTTGTATCTTTATAGGCATTTCCTTCTTCAAGTTAGGGAAGTTTTCTTCTATTATTTTATTGAAAACATTATCTGTGCCTTTGAGCTGGTATTCTTCTCCTTCTTCTATTCCTATTATTCTCAAGTTAGGTCTTTTCATGGTGTCCCAGATTTCCTGAACATTTTGAGTTATGGCTTTTTTGGTTTTAGTATTTTCTTTGACCAATATATCTGTTTGAGCTACTGAGTCTTCCACTTCAGAGATTCTATCCTCCATCTCTTGAACTCTGCAGGTTATGCTTGTATCTGTGGTCCCATCTTTTTTCTTCAGGTTTTCTATTTCCATCTTTGCCTTATTTTGTGCCTTTTTTATTGCTTCTATTTCAGTTTTTAGTTCCTGGCATGTTTCTTTCATAGATTTGTTCATCTCTTCCAATTTTTTGTTTGTTTTTTTCTTCTATTTCTTTAAGGCATTTTTTCATATCTTCTTTGAGAGCTTCAATGATTATCATAAAGGTATTTTTGTTGTTGCTTCCTTCTGTTTCCTCTTCATTCCTCAGTTTTGGGCTTGTAGTTGGAGGACCGCCACTTTCTTCTGGAGTTGTCTTGTTTTTCTTTACATTATTATATATATTTTTGCACTGGCGTCTGCCCATGTCTTCAGTGGTTCACGATTAGCTGTCTCTTAGTAAGTTGTGGCACATGGGTTTGTGTGTCTCCTGTCAACCTCTGAATAAAAGGTCTGCTCAATCTCTACCTGGTCTCTGGGCAGGGGAATGGATTTCAAGTCTTCAATCCTTTTCTGATTGATCAGCTGGAGGAAGGTGGCCATGCAAATTCCCTCAGCAGCAGCAGGGGGGACCCTGGCAGACCAAGTTTATCTGTGTCTGCTACAGAGTGTGTAGGGACAAGCTCCACAGACAGCCTCTGGTCCCAGAACCGCAACCTGGTCTCGAAATTGTTATTCTTTACAATACAAATTCTTCTTAATGCTTTTCCACCACATAAAGAGCATTTTTAAAACAATGCCACTTATATTTGTATTTTGCTGAAAGTTAAAACGATTTAGGTTTTTTTTTTATCAAAGAAAAAAAATAATGACTTTATTTATTTGACATAAATACAAATTCTTTTATAACTATACTGGCAGTTCTAATCTGTCTTTATGTTTTAGTATTCTCTATTATTTTTCATTTGTCAGTTTTGGGGTAATTTTTAAGAATTACAACCTTATACTATTTTCCTTTTAATTTATTTTATTTTGGAATTCTTTCTTAAAGCTGTTCTTATTTTTTTACCTCATTCCAAAGATATCGCATCAGTATGTTTTATTTCATATTTTTCTTTGATTGATTTTATTTACTTGTTTGTTTAACTACAGCCTGACGAATCTAACCAAAAGAGCATTGAGAGATAAATAAACCACCTCATTTCTACGAGCAAACTATACAAAAATGGCTTACAAGAATCATGTTATCTCCTGGTCCTTTGCATGTGGGAGTTTAATAGCAGTTCAATTTGTATTTGTGTTATCATCAATAGGACCTTATATTATTAACCTTCTTATATATCTGTCTTCTAGGATAAAGGAGTTTAAGATTGTACATATGATTCAAAGACTCAAAGCAAATCCTACTTCAGGAGCTTCAGAGAGTTCTCTCAAATTAATATGTACCATAATTATAAATTTTTGTTTCCTCCCAGTCAGGAAACACATTGCTCAACATCAGTAAAGAATTACTACAATTAAGATTCTTGAACCCACAAAGAGGATTATCAAATCAGGAGAATAGGGCAAAGAGTAGAGGTTGAAGAGGACTAAGAAAGTCAGCAGGGTTAGTAAATTAAATGAAACAGTTGGCAGAGAAGAAGTTTGGATTATTCTTTCTCCAAAGATCCACATTTAACAGAATATGCATAAGAAAATAGACACTCTGCAAATGACCTACTAAAAGCATTTTCGTATTTTATACATAGGTATATGTTGATATTCAGTGACTTCAGTCCTGTTCAGACCAATTCATATCTTGAAAATGTGCTTTTTGCAAGTAATATGTCTCTACTTCTGCTACTCTTTGTGCCTCTGTTCAATTACTTGCTCTAAAACATGAGAACGTACACCATAAAGATGCACATTCGCACTCCAAAGGCATTAGCTCAACTATGTTCATACAGCATTATTCGTAATAGCAAAAACTTGAAAACAACCTAGATGCCCCTCAATTAGAGAATGGATTAACAAACTGTGATACAACTACACAGTAGAGTAAGTACTACTCACTAATAAGAAAAAATGATATCCTAAAATTTGCAGGAAAATGGATGGATTTAGAGAATATCCTCCTGAGCGAGGTATCACAAACCCAGAAAGATAAGCAGGGAATGTACTCACTCATTAGTGGACTCTAAACAAAAAAGAAAAAAGCAAAGCATGCCCAAGCTGCAAACCTCAACCATTGAACAGCTTGGGATTTGAAAGACCTTGGACTGGCACCTTGGTTCCCACTCTCTCCAGGGGAACACCTGACCTAGTCTTGATGTTGGGGAGAGGAAAGAAGATCTGCCAGGAGTGGATGCTGAACTAAACCACATTGGATCCTTGGGACCTTCTACCCTTGCTGGGGAGGAGATAAAGTGATGTGGAGAAGATAGAGTGACTGGAAGGGGCAGGAGGGGAAGGGAGCTAGACCAAGTGTATACATAGATTAAAAAATATGACTTTAATAAATAATAAAAAAGAATAGATTCATGAATTAAGTTCTCTCCTGAGATTCCCCCCTAGTTTAGTAAAAACTCTGTTATTTTAGATAGTATGTGTCTAAGATTTATCAGGTTTATTTCTGTATTCCAATAAAAATATTCCTTAAAAACCATGAGAACCTAGACATTCTAGTTTATCCAATCAACCCTGATGCATCACAATATCATCTACCTCTGCCATAATTGTGGTACTACTCAAATAGAGAAACATTCAAATATCAATTTGTTTAGAATGCATTCACAGAATATTTTTAACATACATTATGTGGTACACTTGCTTTGGTTAAAAAAATTCTATGTTTTTATAACCTGTTTTTGTGCTACCATACTTATTCCCAAGATCTATTTATTTAATCTTTGGTTTCCACACATAGAAATATTCATTTGAATATTATCCATCAATATGTTCAACAGTATCTACTATATTTAATTACTCAGTTAGTCACTTTGACAATTATATATATATATATATAAAATATGTATTGGTGATTTTATATCATGCACCACACCATCCTCAGTTATCAGTCTTCTCAGATTCATACTACCACTTATGATCTCCTCATTTACAAAAATGCCAATTCATGCTGCTCATTTGTTTACGGGACCATAATTAAACTACCTGTGGCCACACTTTTAAAGAAAACAAATCTCATGAAGGATATCTAGACATAGTAAAACAGAACCCAATAAAAAACTTTTACTAGAAGAATGAGGGTTGAGAGAAAGACTGACTGACTTTATAGTTTACAAAGTGTTAAAATTAAGTTGAATTTATAAAACAGTAAATCTGACAAGTGAGGCATGTTTGCAAAAAATTCTTAAACCTGACTTTATTACAGTTTGTAACTTCTTAAAGAAATATCAGTTATAGTTGATCATTTAAAATTACATCTTCTTCCCTTAAGAGATATTGGTCATGAAATGACATATGCTGCCTAAAAGGTATTTGTGTAGAATGTGTATGGGAAGAAGATGAAAATATTGAATTAAGTTAATACTGAAATTTTTTGCAAGTTTTCAAGTTTAGTTTAAATTTATATTCTATTATAATTCACAATAATTCTTTCATGGTAATAAAATAATAATAAAGGAGAGTTGTAATAATTTACACCCAAAAATTATCACATTATTGTTTCCTTCTTCAGTGACCACATTGCATTTGGAATCTAGAATTACAAGACAAGACCAACTACAACTCACACTCTGTAGCTTGCTTTCCATTACTGTCCGAGAAAACAAATAGACACCTGCACCACATACTCAAATTCAAATTTTTTTCTATTTTTGCATTATTCTAGCAAGTAAATAAAGCATTTATTTTGTTTTGAACACCTTCTAGCCTGTTTATCATTTTCTCTAAACATAACTTTCAGGTTGTGAGAAGTAGGACAATATACCTCAAAACTTTGTTTGAAAGCTCAATTCTACACATGATGGTTTGAATTTTAAGTGCCAATTATTTCATTCTTTGTACTAGTGCCTACTAAATACATTCTTGCTACCAGTTCCCATAGTCTTATTATATAATTGTGGATGCTTCCAACTCTCGATTTAAAAAGCTGAGGTGTGTATACATTTCAGATACACTTGTGACAAACATGAAAATGTTTAATATGTTTAGTAAAGTAACTAATATCTGTGTTGTTTCTGTCTGACATCTGCAGTGAACATTTAAATATTTCACCTGATTCAGTTTCAAGTCATGTTTCTCTAACTCATTTTCAAGCCAGATTCTACTAATAATGTCAAAAGTTTCTCAGCTAATTTACAACATATAAGGACAACTTATATATATCATTTAAAAATGCACAGCAAAAGTAAGCAGATGCTAAGGAATCCAAACGCTACCAATGGGTTTACATAGAGTCAGTAATTTTAATTACACAGAGGGTAACAAAACTCACTAAATTTGTATTCTAAATATCCAAAATAAAAAAACAAACTAAACTCTGCCTTCTCCAGAATTCACAATCTATGAATATATTTTAATCTCAAGTTTTAATAAAATTTACCAACTATAATAAAGATATTGTATATATGGAAATATTACTAAACTAAAATTTCAATCATTAAAAAGCTCCAAGCATGTTTGGGCCTATGTGGAAATTCATATGATGGCTGTGGTTGGTGCTCACACATAAAGATTCTCCTCTAGAGTTACCATAATGTGCTTTAAGATGCTATTTCCTAACTTTCTAATTTGAAATCAGTATTCTCTTATCTCTGTGGAGGTTACAGACAGCTGTGGAGGAGATTTCCAACTGTGTATCCACAAAATATAAGGTTGTTTGAAATGCAACTGCATTTTAATTTAAGTTAATGAAAAACCCACTCCAATTAGCTTGTCAGAAATCTGGCCACATCTTTGATGGCTATTTAAGTACTTAAAATTTTCACAACTCTCAAAATATTATTATTTTATTTAACATTATCTATATTGAAGAACTATTTATTTTTTCAGTATTTTTTAATTTATTATAAATGAAGTCATATTTATTAATTCGTGTATATCCTTGTTCAAGCTCCCTTCCTCCTCCTGCCAATTCAGGTCATTCTCTCTTCTCCACATCACTTTATCTCCTCCCCAGCAAGGGCAGAAGATCCTAAGGTCCCAATATGGCTTACTTCAGCATCCATTCCTGGCAGATCTTCTTTCCTCACTGCAACATCAAGACTGGGTCAGGTGTTTCTCTGGAGGCAGTGGGATCCAAGGTGCAGGTTCAAGGTGTTTCATATACCAAGCTGCTCAGTGGTTGTGGATTGCGGCTTGGACATGCTTTGCTATTTCCTTTTCTCTTTAGAGTCCACTAATGAGTGAGTACATCCCCTGATTATCTTTCTTGGTTTGTGATACCTCCCTCAGGAGCATATTGTCCAAATCCATCCATTTGCTTGCAAATTTTAGGATATCATTTTTTTTTCTTACTGCTGAGTAGTACTCCATTGTGTAGATGTACCACAGATTGTTAATCCATTCTTTAATTGAGGAGCATCTAGGTTGTTTCCAGGTTCTTTCTATTACGAATAATGCTGCTATGAACATAGTTGAGCTAATGCCTTTGGAGTATGAATGTACATCTTTAGGGTGTATGCCCAGTAGTGGTATTGCTGGATTTTTGGGGAGATTGATTCCCAGTTTTCAGAGAAACCACCATACCACATCCAGAGTGAATGAACAAGCTTACACTCTCATCAACAATGGAGACATGTTCTCCTTGCTCAGCAACCTCTCCAGCATAGGCTGTCATCTATGTCTTATATCTTAGCCAATCTGACAGGTGTAAGGTGGTATCTCTAAGTTGTTTTGATTTGCATTTCTCTGATGGCTGAAGATGCTGAGTACTTTTTCAAGTGTCTTTCACCCATTTGTAATTCTGCTGAGAATTTCCTTATTAGTTCTGAACCCCATTTTTTGATTGGGTTATTCAAGGTTTTGGGCTCTAGTTTTTTGAATTCTCTATATATTTTATAGATCAGTCCTCTCTATCACTTGTAGGGTTGGTGAAAATCTTTTCTTTTTCTGTAGGCTGTTGTTTTGTCCTATTGACAGTGTCCTTGGTTTTACAGAAGCTTTTCAGTTTTAGGAGGTCCAATTTACTGATTGTTGTTCTTAGTTTCTGTGCCACTGGTGTTATATTTAGGAAGTGGTCACCTGTGCCACTTCATTGGAGGGTATTTTTCACTTTCTTTTCTATCAAGTTCAGTGTGGCTGGGTTTATGTTGAGGTCTTTGATCCACTTGGATTCGAGTTTTGTACAGGGTGATATGCTTGAATCTATCTGCATTTTTCTACACACTACCATCCAGCTCTGCCAGCACCATTTGTTAAAGATAGTATCTTTTTTTTTTCCACTGAATATTTTGTGCCTCGTTGTTGAAGATCAGGTGTTCATAGGTTTTTGGGTTAATGCCTGAATCCTCAATTCTATTCCATTGATCCACAAGTCTGTTTTTATACCAGTACCAGGCTGTTTTTATTACTGTAGCTCTACAGTATAATTTGAAGTTGAGGATGGTTGTGCCTCCTGATGTTCTTTTGTTGAGCAAAATTGTTTTGGCAATGCTGGCTTTCCTGTTATTCCAAATGGTGTTGAGTATTCTTTCACAGTCCATAAAATATTGTGTTGGGATTTTGATGGAAGTGCATAAAATCTGTAGACTGCTTTTGGTGAAATTACCGTTTTTGCTATGTTGATACTACCTATCCAGGAACATGGGAGAACTTTCCATTTTCTGATATCCTCTTCGATATCTTTCTTCAGTGATTTAAAGTTTTTGTCAAATAGATCTGTTACTTCTTCGGTTATATTTACTCCGAGATTTTTAATGTTATTTGCAGCTATTATAATGAGTGATGCTTTCCTTATTTCTTTTTCAGCCCTTTTATCTTTAGTCTATTTCATATAAAAGAAAACTTGGCTGCCAGGTTCTCCCAGCTTCCCTTGGTTCCTACCTATTACAGGTGTTAGTTTTGCCCATGAAAAGAGATACACACTACCAAGGCCACAGGAGAGTTTATTTAAGAGTGTTCCCAGGCAGGTGCAGAAGCAAAGAAGTAGGACAGAAATCAGGAGGCATAGAGAGAGACCCCAAACATTCATGTTCTCTTTTAAGAGAAGGGGTGTGTATGGGTTTAAGTAGTCACTTGTAGGGCATGCCTCCACATGTGTCATGCATCCAGGGAGGTGCTTCTATATACAGTCCTGCAGAGTTTATGCAGCCATGCCCAGGGGCGTGCCTCTGTACAAGGTGCATTTCACTTGAGCCAGGTTGGCTCAGCTACGTGGAGTGTCAGGAATCCTTACAACAGGGTCCTTATAACATCCCCTGATCCTAAACTTCTCAATCTAGTGGCTGGGCTGTCTTTCTCCTATTGCCTCCCTTTGTACAATCGAGCCATTTTGGTTATATTGTTTTTTTCTTGGTCTACTCTTTACCTTTCTGGTCTTTTAGACTGATTTTTTTCCTTTCCACATCTTCTTTCTCCTCACATGGCATGGCTCAGGAATATGTTCATTCTCGACTTTCCTAGTTGTTCCTGCCTCTGGCAATGCTCTATTTTTTTATGTTCAATAAGCCTTCTCATCCACCATACCTAGGAACAGTCATATACTGGTTTACCATCTCTCTGGTATCTTGTTCCTTGGGTAGCTGGCTGTCATGTCTCTCAATTTGTCTCTCTCTTCTTTTTATTAGTTTGGTTGTCCCACTCATAATTCCTGCCTGGCTATAAACCAATCAGCTTTATTATTAACAATGAGAGAAATACACATTCAGAGCATACTGTGGACACCCTATAGTAAAATCTTCAAATATTAAAGATCTATAACAATAACAACTCTTGTCTTAAAGTCTCTTCATGCTCCAAAGAGAGTTGGCCTATTCAACCAGAAAAATGACATGCACATTTTAGTTATAGGAAGATAAGAGAAAGTGAACTTTGTATCTAATTATAATAAAAAATAGGAAGAAAAACAATACATCATCAAAATCTTAACATTTAAATCTCTCTCTCTCTCTCTCTCTCTCTCTCTCTCTCTCTCTCTCTCTCTCTCTGTGTGTGTGTGTGTGTGTGTGTGTGTGTGTGTGTGTGTGTGTGTTTTGATCACTGTGGTATTTAGGATGGAGGTGCCATCATTGTGGCAGTAACTTTTACTTAGCTTTCTGTTTCTACTTTAGTATGTTTGCTGCTCAATTGCTCACTGTGTGGCAGAGCACCAGGCAACTGGGAAGATATGTCATGCTTATTTTTCTTTTCTCATCTTTCTAAGGACTAAGTAGAATTATGTGTCCCTCCTTGGGCTCTAAATGTTAGGACCACCAGCCTGCAAATCCTGACATGGAGATGTTTTAATATTATGAATTCTTAGCTTTAGATTGGGGCTGTTGTTGTCTAGCTTTTCTTAACCAGTTAATCAATTTTTATTTGTCTCTGTGCTGCTCTAAGATTCATTTATCTCATCTAAGTATTGTCCATTTTACTTTCTGATTTCATCTTTGTTGTCTCTCTGTCTCATGGCAGGCTGGCCCCTTTTTTCTCTGCCTTCCAGTTCTGCCTATCCCTCCTCTCCATAGCAGCAGGTCAGTCAGCTTTCTTCTCATTAGCTCAACTAGATGCCTTTGGCAGGCAAAGTAAAACACCAACTTATCTTTACATAGTTAAATAAACGACGGTAAAAAATGCATAGCTAAACAAATATTCTATTCCACAACATATTTTGACTGTTCCATTTTGTAATTTTGTAATTCTAAAAGGTTATAGAACTACACCAACAGAGAAAATAAAGTTACTGTAAGAAAATGTACTCTAAGTCATTCAAAAATAAATCATCATACAAATACACACATACATATAAGTATACATATGTTAGTATATACATATACCACGGGAATGTTATGGAGCATTTTTGTTCATAACTATTTTTATTTTTGAGCCAACGGGCAGCATTAAAAAGGAGATTTCCATTTCAATGACTTTTAGAAAACAAAACTATCAGTCGGAGCTTGGTATGGACTCTGTAGGACATGCTAGAACTTCCTCGTCACCCCCCCTCTTGCCCCCGTGTGTAGGGACCCCCCTCGGTATCCCAGGACCTGATCACTGGAACTGGACACAACTGCTACCCAGTCTCCAGATATAAACTTACAAAAGAGATAAAACGAAATAAAATAAACTCTCTAAAACTTCATTTTTTGTTGGGAAATGACTTAAGTTTTGGTATAACCACTGAGTTGAAACTCTAATAATGTGTAAATGCTAGAAAGGTGCTACTGACTGGGCATCATCCTATACATTGCCATCTGTGGGGTGAGTATGGGATGCCACAGTAGTATGTACCAACACTGCTAGGGCATCCCTCTTGGCTAGAGAGATGAACAGCACATGGGAGAATTAGTATCATCAGGAGAACAGTGGAATTTCCTCTTGGGCATAGAAACATGAAGAAATAATTGGGAAAAGAGCTAAATAAAGTACATTTTCAAAAATATGTATTAGAAAAAGATGGATATAATGTGTTAAAATAGCAAAGATTGTATTTTTGAATGTACTTGTTTCATAAAAACTGACATACTCAAAATGACTCATCATTAGTCCTAGAAAATAAAGATGTACTAGAAAAATGCAAATAGATCCAAACCTATCACCCTACACAAAACTCAAATCCAAGTGGATCAAAGACCTCAATCTAAACCCAGCCACACTGAACCTTATAGAAAAAAAGTGGAAAATACCCTCTAATGAATTGGCACAGGTGGCCACTTCCTAAATATAATACCAGTGGCAAAGACACTAAGAACAACAATCAATAAGTGGGACCTCCTGAAACTAAAAATCTTCTGTAGAACAAAGGACACAGTCAGTAAGACAAAACAACAGCCTATAGAATGGGAAAAGATTTTCACCAACTCTACAAGTGACAGAGGAGTGATCTCTAAAATATATAAATAACTCAAGAAACTAGAGCCCAAAACTTTGAATAAGCCAATCAAAAAATGGGGTTCAGAACTAAAAAGGAAATTCTCAGCCGAAGAGTTAAAATTGGTTGAAAGGCACTTGAAAAAGTCCTCAGCATCTTTAGCCATTAGAGATATGCAAATCAAAACAACTTTGAGATACTATCTTACACCTGTCAGATTGGCTAAGATAAAAGACACAGATGACAGCCTATGCTGGAGAGGATGCAAAGCAAGGGGAACACTCATCTGTTGTTGGTGGGAGTGTAAATTTGTTCAGCCACTCTGGAATGCAGTATGGCATTTTCTCAGAAAACTGGGAATCAATCTCCCCAAGGATCCAGCAATACCACTACTGGTCATATACCCTAAAGATGCACATTCGCACTCCAAAGGCATTAGCTAAACTATGTTTATAGCAGCATTGTTCATAATTGCAAGAACTTGGAAACAACCTAGATGCCACTCAACTGAAGAATGGATTAACATACTGTGGTACATCTACACAATGGAGTACTACTCAGCAGTAAGAAAAAATGATATCCTAAAATTCACAGGCAAAAGATGATTTTGGAGAATATTCTCCTGAGCAAGGTATCACAAACCCAGAAGGATAAGCAGGGGATGTACTCATTCAATAGTAGACTTTAAGCAAAAGTTTTCTTATTTCACTGAAAGATGATGGGGGAATAAAGTGATGTAAAACACACAGAGAGAGAGAGAGAGAGAGAGAGAGAGAGAGAGAGAGAGAGAGAGAGATGCAAAAAAGCTGTTTAATGTCACATGCACATACAAGGTCAAGTCCAGATCAGTTGTGGGGCAGGTGTGAAGCTGCATGTGAGGTCATGTTGCTTCAGGGAAGAGTCTGAAACTTGCCTCTGCTGGACTGGAAGTGCCCAAAGGGCTTGAGGTCCTGAAGGTATTTTCATATAAAGATCATGTCTATCACCCGTTTGTCATTTATTTTTGAGTTTTATTTCATTTATGAATTTCCATCATTGTGACTGCCTCTGTGTTACAAGTGAGGAGAAACAAGAAAACATACTGAAAACTTATATTTTTCTGTGTATAGAAGATTTTAACTGTGAGTTATTAATTGCTGCAACCGCAAGCAGATGAAAAAATTCTACATAAAGCATGTCAGAGTGAAATATTCACTGTGCAGTGTCCTATGAACATATATGAAAATATTCTGTGTTGTGACAACCAATCACAATGAGGAAGCTTCGGACCCATCACAAGTTATGTTCAGCTGATTATTAACTTAAAATATTATATGTAATAATAAATTATATATATTCTTCAGCCCTTTTGAAATAAAAAATAGTACATATTATAATAAAAAATATGCTAAATCTAGCTAGCAATAATCCTAAGCCATAAACCAAACAGCTTGCAATATTTTTAAAAAAAGAATAAAATCTAAGATTTAAAAAAAGAAAAGAAGAAGAATGGGATGATTCTAGAAAAAGAGGCCAATGTTTCTGTTTTCTATGTTTAATGATAAACAAGTTCATTTTGTGTAAAATACAATTCATTGGGCATTTATATTAAGTTCCATAATAAATATTCACTAATTAAATGCCTTTTTAATCTTTATATGATAAATGCCAGTAAGTACTTCCATAATATTTACATATTGTCACAATTTGTATTATAGCCAGTTGTTGGCCAGCATAACCTTATTGGTTATGGAGAGAAATTGAACTCTTCTTAAGGTACTAGAAATATGTTTTTCTAGCATATTCTAAAAAGTGACACTAGAAACAGTACTGTAAACTCAGTAATACAGAGATCCATAGTCATGCATTTCACACACACACACAAACACACACACACAGGGTGGGGAGCAGGAAAGAGGGAGATAGAATGAGATTGTTGGAACTTATGCTCTAAATAAGATCTGTCCATCAATCTTTCCCATAAAAGCTCAAGAAACCCCTTGGAAGAAGAGGTAGAAAGAGCAAATGAACCATTAGAGCCTGAAGCAGCATGCATAGGGCCTACATGGATCTGTAATAAAGGTGACTATGTCTTTTTTATTTTAAAAAATAGATAAAGCTTATTTTGGGATACATAAATAAAGCTATTAAAGTGGAAAATGGAGAAAGCACTCGTGTACTATGTTTAGATATATTTGTGCCATACCAATAAAGCAGAGTATTGAAACATACATTCTTTTCAGTTTTCTTTTTTGTGTGCGTATGCAAAGCATAAATTGTCCCTGTAGAAAACATCAAAAGGTAAATTCCATTAGGGATATTTTACAATTAATTTTAATATCTCAGATCTAAACACATAAATTCTTCCAGTTTTAACATATGCAAAATAAATTTCTATATCTTTGAAGTTGCTGTTATTAAATTTAAATGCAGATATGATCTCTGCTTGGAGCTGTGCATTAAAATTCTTTTTACAAAACAGAAAAATATGCTATATGTTATTTTCTAGATGATAGGATTCATTTAATAAACTTCCTTAGACAAAAAAGGCAAGAACATTTTGACAAATTTTATAAATTATGTCCATTAAATGTAAGATTCTTTAAGAACAAATGTAAATCCAATACATGCAAACTAGAAAGAAAAAATGAAATATAATTAATGCTGTACATAATCTATATTTAATTATAAAAAGTCTTCTCAGGAAATTTGAATTAGTCATTTTATAAAATAAATTACCCCAAATGATGAAGTCTATGCAAATTTTGTTCATCAGAGTCATATTTTTGGTAATGTCCCTAAGTCATGTAACAGGAACATTCTCATTTATACAATATCCAATAAAAACTAAAGAGAATTTCCTATCAAAATATTCTGTATAATAAAAAGAAACAGTTAAACATTAAGCTGATTTATTCTAATAAATAAATAAACAATAAAATAGCCACCTATCTAGTCTTAAAAGCAACAGTTGCATTTTTTAAGTGGAAAATGCCTTACTGGGTAGAATGCATATTTCAAACTGTATGATATTTACATATAAACTTTTTTTGTTTGTAATTTTTATTGTTTGCTACCTATCCTACACTAACACTCAGAGATTTATTAAATGGAGAGAGAGAGTATGCATTTATATATAGCATGCACATATATACACATATAGTATATATACTTAGAAAATATATATTGTATACATATAATTATATATGTGCATAAATATCTTCTTTGCAGGAAAACATGACTATGAGGTAAAAATAATTGACAAGAGATATTGGCTTTATCAGTTTTGAATAAGTTAGTTTTTCTTCTATCTTGTGTCACAATTTTCTTATTTTCATGGAATCTGAAAATTTTAATTTGTATTAGACGTTATGACTTTTAGTTTTTCAGCATTTTATATTTCTAAATGCCTTAATAGTATTGAATTTATTCTCATGGTTAAGTCACTTGGAATAATTTTATCTTCTCAAGTATTGATTCTCAATTTCCAAGTGCTTCTTAGTCTGAGGACATTTATTTAATAGCCTGGAATCAGGATTTTTTCATGTACTTTTAATGATATCCTCTGGGTTCAAGTTATTTACAATCTGACTGTGGAAGGCGGTAATAATTTTTGTTCTATTTTGTGCTACACATACTATAATTTCTAATGTTTTAAAGATATATTTACACATACCATTTTATTTATATATAGAAAATGTGATATGTAAGATTCACAAATTTCATTTTCACAAGTAAATATTAATTATACAGGCTGAAATTTTAATTATGTTATTTCCATGTAAGCATATTAAATATTTTAATTATGTTTTCTCATTTACTACTGTCCACTAGTCTATAAAACAAAGAATTCCTATTTCAATGAAAAAATAAAGTGTTAAAATAAAAATAATGTGTTCTAGATTAAAGTCCAAAAATAAGTTATTTTTACCTAATAAACTAAGCAAGACAATAAAAGTATATATTATTTCTTAAAAAATTTGATGTCAATTGAAATATGAGTAATAGTGAAACAGGTTTTAAAATATTGCAAAACAATGACGAAAATGTAACTCTAAAGACAGAAAATATGTCTGCTCCCTGCCCAGGGAGGGGATGGGGAGTTGCAGAGAAGAAAAATGACCAGATGTGGTGGGAGGGGAAGGGACCTTGAATAAGGATATACAGGGATGGAAAAAAAAAATTCAGAGGGAAAGCTGAACACAAAGTAAATATATGTATAGCAATCTTATTTGCATTATCACCCTTGATAAGCCACAATTATGATTCTTATCCTCCTTATAGTTATTGTTAACTTTTCCGCATTTTAAATTCATTTTACTGTTTTTTTGATAAATACAAAATAAAGAAGGAAAAAAAGACAGAAAATAGTTTATTTCCATTTATAAAGAACATAATAATATTATGCTAGAATAAGTGATATATTAAATCATAGTTAATATAAAATTCATTGATTTTAGTACATTCTTAGTGAAGAAATCAGAGAGATTATCAGCATATTAACCCACACAAAATTTTCATCAGATGTATCACAGTTCTTTTGATGTAAAAGACATGTGCAAATTTTGCAAATATGTGTTACATGAAAAATTTTTATCTAGTCTAGTAGAAAATTGCAAATTTGACGGGAAACATCATTTTGGTTAAAAAAATCAGTTTATAATAATTATAAATAATGATGACTCAACATCAGGAAATGCATGTTGGAGTTACAATAAGAGAGCCTTTTATAACTTAAATATAGTATATGAAATGTTTTACCAATCTTTATAACAGGAAGAAACAATATGCTTATTGTATAAGTTTAGAAATAACCACTTGCATGCTAAAAACAATTGCTAAAACAAAATCATAATAACAACCTACTTTCTCAGCAAGGAAGAGTAACTATCTTCACTCTTAATCACTGAGTAGTAAGAGCCAAGGTATATTTAGAACATTGAAATTTTATGAATTAAATAGATTATCTGTGGAAGAAATTCTTTACTTTATATAATCAAAATGAACAAATTTAGGGCCAGACATGAAAATTTTATCTATTGAGGGTCAATAGTTTGAGACATAAAATGTCTGATTTCAAATGTAAACTGTATAGTATCTCCAAAATCCTTCAACCCCCAAATTATTAAATATGTAATTATATTCATGAATATATACATATGTGAATACAGCTTTGGCATAATAAATGAAGCAAAATATTCATATTGGGTGCTTCTGTTATGGTATACACAGAAGATTCTCACCTAGGACCTTGAATAAGGATATACAAGGATAGAAAGTGTGACTTCTTTGTTCATAATAATAAAATAAAAATAAAAAAACCCAATTTTTCTGTTTATATTACAACATTATCCAAATGCTATTCTGGTAGTTGATATCCACTGTATGAGTAACTTAAGCAGAGATAAACTATCTTTAGATAATATGTTCTTTAAGACAATAATTTCCTATAACTTATAATCATAACATATTTATGAAGACAACCTCACCTGCTTTGCTCTTCATAATTTCTTTGGTATCTTATCATCCTGCTAGGTTTTAAGCTCAATATGTCTATGAACAATGGATTTAGAACTATATTTTTTTTGTAGAGATGTAGGCATGCAGAAGATACTTGTGTCACTCAGTTGTGTTAATTTTTCTAACTTTCTATAAGTGTAATATAGACTCTTTGCCCCCAAGCAGTGATGTGAAGTTAAAGTGTCAGAAATCTTGGAATTTTAGACAGAGTTAATCACAGAATGTGATTTTAGTTGATGTGCCACTAACATAACAGAATTCAAAATCATTTTTTTTTCAAAATTTGCACCATTAGATCTTACTGATTAATTTTACTTCAAATTGGCAAATAAATCAGAAGGAAAGTTTAAATATCTCCAAATCAGAACTTAGTCAGATATAACACTTCAGATTATTTTTTAAAATTTGAGGCATAAGTTTTATAGAACCATTTGTCCATTTACTGGCAATTTTTATGGTTGTATAAAGTAGGAAAATGTATCATGATTTATTTTTAAGTAGAAAGTAAAAAAAAAAAATACTTCATGTTAGATCCAAACAAGAACACCCCACACTGCCCTGTGTGCACATGTGTGATAAACAGACATCTAAGAGAGTACAGAAATCCCTACAGTGTGTTAACTGTCAACCACATCCTTTTTATTACCAAAGCCTGTGAATATGTTGGGCTTATTCTTTCATGTGGTGGTTCCAGTTGGATGCTTTTCAGCAAATGAAGTTATTCGTGATTTGGTTGATCCTAACCTCATCGGGCTAACCCTCCTTTCACTCCTTAGATTTAATGACACTGTATTACCTGGTTGTCAAAAATGTATATATTTTACCACAAACACTGTACACATTCTGGAAATATTCTAGGAATTAAGTCTGGAACCAGCTCATGGATAAATGCCAGGCAATAATAGAGGCATCTGTTTGTTCTATGGCTATAAGAAATTAATTCTGCCAACAACCACATGTGATTCAAAGATAAACCATGTTTCAAAAAGAAATCAGGCCCATTAACTTCTGCTTTTGGAAATCTTGACTGCCAAGGAGCATATGCCCAGATTGGAGACTAATGGAGAATGGGAATAATATGTTTTAAGCCATGTCACTTGTAATAATTTGTTAAAACAGTGCTAGAAACCCAAGAGAGATGCTTGTTGTTACTTGGAAAGCAAAAACAGCTTACATATTCATACAGAAAGGAAGTCCAGGTTTAGAGTGTCAACTGACAGATCTTAGAGTATCTTGTCTTTTAAGTAGAGTTAAATCTCTAAAAATTCAACAAAATCTTTATGAAGATTGCTGTTTCTTTTAACCTTTTTGTCTTTAACAGTAAATATTCATTTTATTGAGCATTAATGTATTTCAATTTTAATATGTATTACTACATATTATACAGTAATTTCTATGCATCATATTTAGTAATTCAGTAATAGTTTAAAGCTTTTTAGGCCTTATTTCTAATACAGGCATTATTGAACCTAAAAATAATGGATGCAAAAGTAGACATTTTTTAATAAAATCTATATTTCATTAATATATTCTGGAGAATATGTGCTGCTGTTTTTTAACACAAGTTAATTATAATAAATAAAGCCAAGCTTTAGGTTCTAAAACAACAACAAAAACCCCAAATTCAAGTAATTTCTAGTGTTGAGAGGGAAGAATAAGGCAGTTACATCAAATTAAAGCAAAAGTTAGACTCAGCAGTGAAAAAAGTGTTGTCATCCTTCTGAGGTTCACAACTCTCTGTCAAAGGCCTTGAATAGGTACAACACTCTGGCTCCTCTATGTGCAGAAAAAATATCTCATCTCACAGGTACATATTTGTTCCACTCCATAGGTGCTTCAGCTCTTGGTTATTTTTCCTGTAGTATTAGCATCTTCAAAATGTTTGGGTCTCCACTGAAACAGGGCTGCATCATTAAGAATCACCGTTTCTGGGCTTTCTTGAGGTGCTAAGGCTCAAATTGTCTCACAACCCCTTTATTCATGGATCTTCTACTGAAATTTAATTAAAGCTGCATCTTCATCAGTGACCTCTTCTTGTTTTTCTAATGCACCACACTTCAATGATTTTTATAATCTCAACATATGTTTAAAATCAGAGCAAGCTGGAAACCTCTGACACATAACAAGTTTAGCTGGCCCTTCTTCATTTTGACGTTGAGGGAAAACCTTCCAGAATATTTTGTTTCAATGACATTTATCTTGTTTTAATCACAGCTGTTTCTTCAGTCCCAGTTTATGAATATCAATTATTCTAGCTAAGCAATTATTTAATTTTACTCACTGTAATTCAAATTATAGATTGTCTTGTTGGACTCTGCTTCCCTCTGAAATTTCAAAAGCTAGGCCTTTATAATCTGCACCACTTTTTGTATATTATCAACTTCCAAGATCCCACTGAACAGTCCAATTTTTTTTAATTCTGTCATATATTAAATCCCAACTTTAGCCTCTTCTCCTTCTTCCCCTCCCAGTCTGTACCCTCCACATTATTCCTCCTCTTTCCACCTCAGAAATAGCAGAGTTTCCAGGGACATCAACCAAATATGTCATATCAAGTCTTAATAATAGCCACATCAATTAGTTTTAAGGTTAGACAAGGCAACTTAGTAAGAGGGAAAGAATTTCAAAAGAAGATCCCTCAATCCCATTGTTAAAAGTTTCACCAAACCAAGCTAAACAGCTGTAACATATATCTACAGGGAAATAGGTCAGATTCATGCAGGCTCCTTGTTAGTCCCTTCAGCCTCTGAGTCTCTATGAGTTACATAATTCTGTCGGTTTTCTTGTGCTGTCCTGGACTCTTACAGATTTTTTTTATCTCTCTCTTCCACAGGGTTATTCAGTTCTTTCTAATGCTTGAGTTTGGGACTCTGCCTCTGTTTTCATCTGCTTCTGTATAAAGTCTCTCTGATGACAACTATGCTAGGCTCCTATGCACAAACATAGCACAATATAATTAGGAATTATTTCATTGTCTTTTGTTTTTTTTTAAATTTTACTAGTTGTGTTTATTTCTATCTTAGGTCTCTGGGATAACCTGCCTCTGATTCCTGACACTCCAAGAAGTATCAGGAGTGGGCTTCCTTTCCTAGCATAAGTCTCAACCTTGACTATTCATTTGTTGGCTACTCCCACAACTTCTGCACGACCATTACATCTTGCGGGAAGAACAAATTGTAGGTTTTATGGCTGGGGCAATGTTTCAGTCTCTCCACTGCAAGTCTTTCGTGGTTTCAGGAGATAGCCAGTTCAGGCTCATTATCCTTCATTGCTAGGATACTTGATCACACTTGTAGAATCCTGGAAGTTTCTATTTTGCTAGGTATCTAGCTTGTCCCTGTGCTGTCTCTCAATTCCATTTGTCTTTCCCAGCGCTTTCTTCTTCTATCCTCCCCTGATGTGATTCCTTCTATTCCTGTCCACATGCCCCTAGTCTATCCAAATATCTATCCAATTTCCCTTTCTCAGGAAACATGTATCCTCCCTTGAGTGTTCTTTGTTACTTAGTCTCTCTGGGTCTGTGAACTGTAGTGTAATTATCTTTTTTGTTTGTTTGTTTGTTTGTGTTTTTGTATGTTGAACCACCCTAGCATATCAGGGGTAAAGCCTACTTTATCATAATGGATGATCTCTTTGAACTGTTTTTGGATTTGTTTCTAAATATTTTGTTGATTATTTTTTCATCAGTATACATGAGGAATATAGATCTGTAATTCGCTTTCTTTGTGAAGCCATAGTGTGGTTTGGGTATCAGGATGACTGTGGCCTCATAAAATATATTAGGCAGTGTTCTTTTTATTTCTATTTTCTATAATCATTTGAGAAGTATTGATCTTAGCTCTTCTTTGAAAGTCTGGTAGAAGTTTTTACTCAAACTATCTGGCTCTGGGTTTTTGTTTGTTTTAGTTTTCTTGGGAAACTTTTAATGACTGCTTATATTCCCTGAGGAGCTATATGACTTCTAAAATTGATCATCTGATACTGATTTAACTTAGAAAAGTGGTATCTATAAAAAAATTTCCATTTCTTTTATATTTTCCAATTTTGTAGAGTATGAGTTTCTTAAGTATAACCTAAAAATACTTGGTATTTTTTCAGTGTCTATTCTTATGTAGCCTTGGTGATTTTGTTAATTTAAATAAATAGTTTCTCTTTGCCTTTTAATTAGTTTGCTTAAGGGTTTGCCTATCTTCTTAATCTTTCGAAGTCACCAACTCTTTGTATTGTTGTTTTTGTTTTTGATTTCAGCCAGCAGTTGATGATTCTTGTTATTTACTTCTCCCTTGTATACTCACTTCTCTTTATTCTAGAGTTTTCGGGTGTTTCAATCAGTTATTATTATGAGGTGTCTCCAGTTGTTTTCTTCTTATTGCTGTTCTTGTTTGTTTTTAAAGTATGTATATAATGCTGTGAACTTGCCTTTTAGCACAACATTTATAGTATTATATAAAGTTAAGTATACTGTATATTCATTTTGATTGAAATCTAAAAATTCTTTAATTTTCCTCTTTATTTCTGTCTTGTCCCACTTTTATTTTTTTTCTCCAAGTTTCTTCAGTTGTTTTATTTTTATGTATATTTTTTAATAGAATAGAGTCATTTTTTATCCTTGTATCCCCATGTTCAAACTTCCTTCCCCCTCCTGACTCCTTCTGGTCAGTCTCCCTTCTCCCCATTCCCCCATTCCCTCCCCAGAAAGGTCAAGGGGTCCTCAGGTGGATTAGTTCAGTATCCACTTAAGTCAAGTTCAGTTTCCTCATCCGAATATCCAGACTGGGTCAGATGTTACTCTGGAATGAATGGCTAAAGGTGCCAGTCCAAAGTGCTTCAGATCCCACTTTTCATTCAGTTAGAAAGCTGTTCAGTTTCTAGGAGTTTGCAAGCTTTCTATTGTTTTTTTTTTTTTTTCCTGCTGTCATTAATATCGAGGTTTAGTCTCTAGTAATATGAAAGAATGTAGAGGTTATTTTATTTTTTTCTATTAAGACTTTTTATGTCTAATAATTTGTCAGTTTTAAAGAAAGTTCCATAAAGTACAGAGAAGATTGTGTGTGTGTGTTTGTGTGTGTGTGTGTGTGTTTGTGTATTATGCTCGAAGTCTCGACCCTGGAGAGACCACCAGAGACAAGGACCTAGTGGAATATAAAAGCAAGGTTTATTGAATAGAGAGGAGCTACCTCGTGAACCACTCCAGATGTCATTTACACCAGAATCATGCAGGAGGGTTGGTTAGGGCCAGAGGGTGGGCTCCTTTTATAGGCCGAGGCTGTGAATTGGGTTCAGGTGAGGATAATGATATGAGTCATTAGTTAATTGGCTCATGCTAGGGGCTTTCCAGAAACTAGGATGGGGGTGCCTGGTAACAAAGGGTCAGGCTTTTGATTGGTTAATACCAGGGTGAAAATAACAGGGTGCATATCTCATTTTTATTATTATTTCCTGGCATGTTTGGGCTAGTTTTGTGCAGGGTCCTGTATGGTCAAGCTGTTCTGGTTCTGTGCCCTGGAATGTCTCCTTAGGATCCAGATGGTGGTATATTTTGACTAGAGCATTTGGTGGTCAGATAGCAGGGCCAGAGTGGTATGGATTCTGCAGTTGGAACTTAGGTCATGCTGCCCCTCTGTAAACAGCAGTTTCTAGCTATGGTCTCTGGGAACTGGGTGAGAGACTCTTTCTCAGGGCTCTGTCTGCTTTAGTTCTACATAGTTCTCTAAAATGGAAGACTCCTTTTAGTCCTGGACCCCACCTGGATCATCCAGGTGTCCAGCTCATTCTCTCTTAGAACTGGGCAAGGTCCTGCCAGGAATGTGGAACTGAACTCTATTTTATCTCTATGGCTACTAGAATACAAAATGGCATTTCTTGAGCTAAGTTTACTCTTGTGTGTGTGTGTGTGTGTGTGTGTGTGTGTCTGATGTGTTCAGGTGATATGTTCTATAAATGTCTGTTAATCACTTTTGGCTTATAAAATCTGTTATCTACAATATTTCTCTGTTTAGTTTCTCTATTAAGTATCTGATTGACCTATCTAAAGGTAAAAGTGGGGTACTGAAGTCTCCCACTATTATAGTGAGAGAGTTGATATGGGATTTGAGATTTAGCAGTATTTCTTTTACATAGATAGGTGCCCTTATGATAAGGGGCATAAATATTCTGGATTAAAATGTCCTCTTGACCAATTTTTCCTGAGATGAATAAGTAATGTCCATTCTGGTCTTTTCCTGTGATGAATAAGTAATAACCATATTGGTTCCTTTTAATTGCTTTTAGCTTAAAGTCTACTTTGTTAGATATTAGGATGGCAACCCCAGCTTGTTTCTTAGGACCATCTGACTGGAAAAAATCTTTTCCCAACCCTTTACTCTGAGCCTGTGTCTGTCTTTGTGGTTGAGGTGTGTTTCTTGTAGGCAAGAGAAGGATGGCTTCTGTTGTTGTATTCATCTTGTTAGTGTGTGACGTTTTATAGGAGAGTTGAGTCCATTGATATTAAGGAATATTAGTGACTACTGCTTGAAATTTCCTGCTACTTTTGGTTGTAACTTTTTGTATTTTCTTTCTCTGTGGTATTCTTTTGTGAGATTATTGATTGTCTGTGGTTTCATGGATGTATCTGGGGTCCTTAGGTTGGAGTTTCCCTCTAATGCTTTCTGTAGTGCTGGATTGGTAGATAGGTATTGGTTCAGGCTGACTTTGTCATGAAATATCTTGTTTACTCCATCTATGGTAATTGATAATTTTGTAGGGTATAGTATTCTAGTTTGGCAACCATGCTCTTTTAGCTTCTGTATAACTTCTGACCAAGCCCTTCTAGCTTTCATCCTTTCCATTGAATAGTCAGGTGTTATTCTGATAGGTCTGCCTTTACATGTATGTTGGCCCTTTTCTTTTGCAGCTCTTAAATTTTTTTTTTGTTCTGTTTGTTGTGTGGCTGGACAAGCTGAGTTTTTTGGCGAGTCATATCTATTTGGTGTTCTGTAAACTTCTTGTATCTTTATAGGCATTTCCTTCTTCAAGTTAGGAAAGTTTTCTTCTATGATTTTAATGAATACATTATCTGTGCCTTTGAGCTGGTATTCTTCTTCTTCTATTCTTATTATTCTCAGGAGGTTAGGTCTTTTCAAGGTGTCCCAGATTTCCTGAATATTTTGTGTTATGGCTTTTTTGGTTTTAGGATTTTTTTGGACTGATATATCTATATCAGCTTCTGAGTCTTCCACTTCAGAGATTCTCTCTTCCATCTCTTGGATTCTGTTGGTTACGCTTGTATCTGTGTTTCCAGCTTTTTTCTTCAGGTGTTCTGTTTCCATCTTTGCCTCATTTTGTGCCTTTTTTATTGCTTCTATTTCAGATTTTAGTTCCTGGCATGTTTCTTTTATAGGTTTGTTCATCTCTTCCTATTTTTTGGTTGTATTTTTTTCTATTTCTTTATGGGAATATTTCATATCTTTTTTGAGGGCTTCAATGATCATCATAAATTTGTTTTTGGTGTTGCTTCCTTCTGCTTCCTCTTCATTGCTCTGTTCAGGTCTTATAGTTGTAGAACCCCCACTTTCTTCTAGAGTTACCTTGTTGTTTTTCTATCATTATATGTATTTTTGCACTGGCATCTGCCCATTGCTTCAGTGGTTCATGATTAGGTGGCTCCTGGTCAGTTGTGGCAACAGGGCTTGTGTGACTCCTATCACCTCTGAAGGAGGAGTCTTCTCAATCTCTGACTCTGCTCTGGGCAGAGGTCTGAATTTCAAGACCTTAGTTCTTCTCTGATGATGCAGTTGAGGGCACAGTCACCGTGTGATGCCCCTTCTTTTAGGTGCAGCTGGAGCAGCCTCTCTCAGCCAAACTCTATTCTTGTCTGCTAAGAGGTGTGTTGAGACACGCACCACAGACAGCACCTGGTCATGGAACATAACCTGAATTGGAACACAATTTTCCCTGGCAGGGATTCAGGTGCTGGGGCCTGCTGACCTCACCTCATCTCTGGGCAGAGTCTGAGTCTGGATTTCAAGGTCCTCAGTCCTTCTCTGTTGAAGCAGTTGGAGGCAGGTAGGGGGAGGGGTCATGCAAGTTCCCTTGTTTTAGTAGCAACTGTAGAAACCCTCACAGCCAAGTCTATTCCTGTCTGCTAAGGAGTGTGTGGAGACACGCACCACAGATAGAACCTGGTCCAGGTAATCTCATATAAACACAGATGGGCACTTTCACTAATGAAGATAATCTTTTTTTTTTATGGGAACTTTCAAGATAATTTCAGAAGGGAGGTCCCATTTCTTTATTGCTATTTATATACTATTATTTATAACAGTAATTGTATTAAGTATATATATGACTTCAACATTTAGTAATGCAGTTAATCATTTAGTTTATTTAACAATTAGTATATACTATACTGAGTTTCTGATTTCTAAAATTGTTTTTAAAGGCTGTTGAAGTGTCTCAATATATCAGTAAAGCAGTTACTGTCAAGCCTCCCAACATGAATTCAAACCCCAAATCTCAAATGTTGGAAGGAGAGGACTGACTCTGACTTTTACACATGTGGTATGGAATGCAAAAGCCTCAACACAGACACTCAACTAACTAATTAATTAATTAATGTGAAATGCAACAACAGCAAAACAATTTTAAGCAACCTGCTTCTATAACTATATAACCATAATGATTTGAAAGCCAAACTCCCTTTGCCAGCAAGCTGATAGACATATAACTTTTTTTCTACAGTGTGCTGGGCAGAAGTGCAACATGTATCTATCTCTGTGAATATCCTCAAGAGCTGAAAATAAGGTGACATATTGGTTTGTCAAGAAGTTCATAAGCTGCAAATAGGCTTCTGCCTATTGTTCTGTCACAATTATTAATAGTATGGCACCCATTCTCAAGCATGTCCTGTTATTGATAAATGAATGAACTCAAAAATGTGTCCTTTAAGATCACTATCAGGAAGCTGAAAAAGCATAGAATTCATAAAATATGCCAAATCAAAAACACAAACACCACACACACACACACACACACACACACACACACACGGGCATCTATTTGCATAAAATATGACTTCATATAGAAATCCCTAATGACTCTATAGTATAGTAATGTTATTGGATTTATTTGGTAAAATTATAGGGCAATAAATTGGAATATAACATGTGTTTCTATATATTAACAATGAACTTTCAGAAATTATGTAAACAATATATTATAATAGCAAGTAATATAATAGGAATATATTAAGAAAATGCTTACTTATGCTGACAAGTATGAGACATTGATGAGGAAAATCCAGATACCTATATTCACAAATGAGATTACTTCATATTGTTTATACAAAATAATATATATATAATCTAATAGATTCCAATAAAATTTTTAATTGTATTTCAATGAGAATATATATAATTTATATGGACTACCAAAATCCTGCAGTGATCAAATCAGTATTGTAAAAAACAAACAAAAAAAAAACCAGAAATTGAGATATAGTACCTCATGATTTAAAATACATAACATGGATAGTGAAAATAATATCATGCTACTGACATATAACAGTACATAGATAAACTGGATAAAAGAACACTCCCAGAATTAGGTACATATATATTACAATGACATATTTCACAGTGATGCTTAGAAAAGGAGAGATTCTTTCAAAACAATATTTAGAAATCCTTGAAAAATGAAATTGTATCATTTTCTTCCACTACACTAATTAATTTTCCATTACAATGATAATATACCCTAACCAAAAGCAATTTATGCCATAATGGATTTACTTTGGTTTATGGTTCCAGAGACATAGAGTTTATTGAGGGATGACAGTTATGCCACTGTTGCAAGAGATGATCCTATTTTATAAGCACACAAGAATCAGGAGGGAGAGGAGACTGAGAGAGAGAAAGGGAGAGAGAGATGACAGGATGTTATAAACTCCACAAACTAGCTTACTGAGATGTACTTACCTCAGCAGTGCCCTGCCTCCTCAAACTTATCAAAAGCAATGCCCACGACTACAGACTCGGTGTTCCAGTACACAGCCTTTATGTGACATTTCTCATTTAGACACCACATTCAGATTCATCATATTGGTTATTGTAGAGTCATTGCTGTTTCATAATGCAGTTTGTAAATATATATATATATATATATTCTGTACATTGAAAACTCCCCTATAGTCTTTAAGAGTTTCAATATTGTTCAAAGTAAAAAGTCTCTTTGAGACTTAGGACCGTTTCTTAAATATGACTCCCTATTAAATTTAAATACTTAAAGACTTCCAATATATGATGGCACAGAATGCACATTTTCATTCCAAACAAGAAAAACAAATAGGACTATAGTGAGCAAAGATTCTCTGTTGATTCTCTGTCTGATTAACCTATCCAAGGGTTAAAGTGGGGTATTGAAGTCTCCCACTATTAGGGTATGAGAATTGATATGGTATTTGAGGTTTCGTAGTGTTTCTTTTATATAAATGAGTGCTCTTATATTAGGGGCATAAATATTCAGGATTGAAATCTCATTTTGATCAGTTTTTCCTGATATGAATAAATAATGTCCATCCTGTTCTCTTTTAATTGATTTTACTTTGAAGTCTACTTTGTTACATATTAGGATGGCAACAGCTGCTTGTTTCTTAGGGCCATTTGATTGGAAAATTTTTCCCAACCCTTTACTCTGAGCCTGTGTCTTTCTTTAAGGTTGATGTGTGTTTCTTTTATGCAGCAGAAGGATGGTTTCTGTTTTTATATCCATCATATCCTAAATGTAAACAGCTTCATTTGTTGATAAACTGGTAAAAGCAGATTAAACAAAAGTCATACAATATGGAGAAAAAAAGAAAAAGACAAGTCTGCCAGATACTTTAATCCTATAGGCTAAAGATGGATTCCCTAATGTTGCAAAGAAATGTGGAGGACTGTCTAGAAAGTCAGACATCTCTGTAATTTTTATGGTATTTTTAGTTTCCTGGAATGCACTTTCTATTACTCAGGTCATATCTTCCTGAGATCTTGCATGAAGTTGAAGACTAGTAGTTATAGTTGTAGTTTTTTTTAGTTATGATTGAAAGTAAATTAGGTATAAAACTTAGGAATCACTTAGAGAAGATGCATAATGGAAAATTTTGTTGTATTTACTAAATATACGTGAACAGAATAATGTAAATTTAATTCTTATTTGCTAACTTTTTGTTGTATGCAGTTTTACTTTATTAAAGATAAAACTTTATATTTTTATTTAGATAAAAGAGGAAAATGCAAAATATTATTTTAAAATGTATTACATTTGTAGATGCTGTGAAACATTTGTTTAATGATTAAAAGATAGATTGTATTCTTTCATGTTGCATTGGTTTAACTAGGTGAAGCTATGTTTCTTTTTCTGCCCAAAACCTCCTGATTTGTCTAATAGAGATGAACATTTAGTACCAAGGCAGAAGAAAAGATAAACAGGACTGATAGGCAGAGAGAATAAATAGAATGAAAAATCTTGGAAACAAAAATGAACAAGAAAAGGAGAAGAGGTCACTAAGGCCTAGCCACTCAGCAATACAGCCACCCATGAAGTAAGAGTAAAAATAAGATATGTAAGGAGTGCTGTCTGCAGAATCCCAGAGCACTCTGGAGCAGGGGCAGGTAAACTCTGCCCCTGACCACATCCACAGCTCCTGCAGAGGGAATTTGCACAGCTACCCACCACGACCTCGAACTGAGCGAACCAACAACTGCAGGGGTCTCTGAAAGACAGAATCAGACCCTGACCAGAAAGGTGACAGGAGGCACACAAACCCGAGTGCCACAATTGACCAGGACCCATCTAATCGTGAACCACTGAAGCCATGGGCAAACATCAGTGCAAAAAATTACATAATACTACAAAGGACAACATGGTAACTCCAGAAGAGAGTGGCGATCTTACAAATACAAGACCTGAACTGAGCAATGAAGAGGAAACAGAAGGAAGCAACAC